>JAJJMA010082982.1:0-10555 GCA_023529015.1 Papaver nudicaule
TTCGGGAGGTTGGACAATGGAGAGAACCATAGTGTATAGGACAGAGACTTAAAATTATGCATGATCGATTAGGTGAAAGAATGGTTTTTCCAAAGAATCATGTTGTTCTTTACTTCTCATTTTGGCTTTTCTTTGGGTTTAGGCAAAGTATTTTCTCGATTTAGCTGATTAACAAAGCATATATTATTAAATTGCTGGGAGGATTATTGGGTTTATCTTGCACACACGCACAAGTATTCTGTAGGAATAACAAGTTATTGTGACAACAGTCAATTGCACTTGTGGCTCCATAACTTGAACCACATTAATAGCCTGTTTGGATACAAAAGCACTACTGTCTTCTGCTTCTCCAAAAACAGAAATCAATTTCAAAAATCAAAAGCAAACATGTTTTACTTCGGAAAAATTAACTTTTCTACTTCTAAAAGTCATTCTAAAATTATGTTGTCAAACTAACTTCTGACTTTTCTACTTCCAGAAGTTGAAAAATTACTTCCAGATGTGTATCCAAATAGGCTATAAGTAAGAAGTGACTGCATTTGGGAATTGGGAACTTGACAAAGTCAAGAATGGTGAAAAGAGTAAAAAATGGGTTGGAACAAATGAAAATTCTTTCTTTAAATTTTGGATAAGAACTTTGAAAGATCTAGGAAACCAGTAACCAGTGGAACACGACTGCACTAATCAAGGCAACTGGCCTTGAAGATATTGTATTGTGCCAAAAAGTCTTTGCACCAGTTGTGTAGCTATTATATAGTACTAGTATACAGGCTGCTGCACTAGTTCCAAAAATTAGCATGTATTAAGGCTTTGCTTAAAATATCTACTTCCAATATAAAACCCAAATGCATTTCTGATTACATCTTCTAAATCTCATGGCTTCTTATTCTTTCACTAGTTTACTTCTTCTTCTTATCTCCATTCTTACATTTACTCTCTCTGATGCTCAGCCTTCTTCGTCGTCACGACCTGACGGAGTAGTCCTTCCTTTTCATAGAGATCCATCTACTCTCCAGTATGTTACAGAAATCAGTTTAGGAACTCCTAATGTTCCCATTAGCCTAGTTCTCGATTTAGGCGGTACATTTCCTGGATCCATTGTGGTCCAAGGCAACAAGTCATTTCATCGTCATACCAACCAGTGGATTGTAAGTCACCCCAATGCTTGCTAGCCAGAAAATTTGTTAAAATTCCGCAGAAGTGCAGTAATAATAATACATGCAGTATTTCCTCGACAAACTCGATAACTCGGTCGACTAGCAGCGGTCAGCTAGGCTCTGATGTTGTTACTGTGCAAGCAGGGTATGAGCCTGGCCAACGACCTTACCACTGGATCCAAGGTGAAAATGTTACGGCTCGGCGGTTTGCTTTCGGATGCGGAACAACTAGTGATGTCTTAAATGGTCTTGCCAAGGGCGCTAATGGGATGGCTGGTCTTGGGCGTTCAGGACTTTCCTTAGTCACACAATTCGCAGTTGCCTTTCGGTTCTCACGTAAATTCGCTTTGGATTTTTAGTTCGGTAACGTCTACTTTGGCGGAGGACATTACATTCAAGAAAGCTTGAGGCCTGCTCTAATCTACACCCCACTCATCATGAACCCACATAATCCTCAAGATTACTACATTGGTGTCAAATCCATCCAGATAGATGGTGTAAGTGTTCCCATACGGGAAAAAATGTTAGCAATTAACAGAAAAAGTGGAGTGGGTGGAACAAAATTCAGCACTGCAATCATTTACACCGCAATGGAGACATCAATATACAAGGCCTTCGCTAGTCTTTACGTCAAGAGAGCGAAGGCCATGAATATCACTAGGGTCGCTTCGGTAGCACCGTTTAGTGCTTGTTATGATTCGTCGACGATGGAGGATAAGTATCTAGAAGGAGGACTTGTTGTGCCGCAGATCGGCTTCGTGTTGACCAACGGTGTAGTTCTGCGTGTGGTTGGGTCAAGGAGTTCTTTGAAGGATGTTGCTGAGAACGTGTTGTGTTTGGGTTTTGTCGATGGAGGTTTGAAGGCAAAGACTTCGATTGTTATCGCAGGGCATCAGCTGGAGAATAATCTCTTGGAGTTTGATATTCCAAGGTCAAGATTGGGATTCAGTCAACCCCTGCAGCAATTTTTTTTTTTTTTTTTGATAATAAAACCTTAATATAGAACTTAAGAAAAAGCAACATAGGGTTGTTCTCGCCTAGCGAGATTGAGGCGTGCCTCATTAGATATTACATCAAAAAGGAAGCATGGAGGAGATTGCTTCATTAAAAAGTTTTCAGTTGCATGTAGCTTTTGAACTAAAGCTAAACCACTTAGGTTTGCCTCCTTAGAAATTAAATTAAAAACACATCCTTTACTTTGCCTTAACCTTTCAAGGACCAGTTTCCCCGTATTGTTCCAAAGAGATCTCTTTTGCCACCGCTTTCCGCTTGTTTCTCCCAAAATTATTCCCTGAATAGCTTTGCTTTGGCCCTCAATTTCTATATTAGCTTCAGTGAGTTCCATTCCCCAATTGAGTGCCGCAGTGACTGCAATGATCTCCCCTTCATCCCTGCTGGGTGCTGCCATGGACTGAGCTCTCACCTCCCTGCAAAAACCATTAGAATCTCTAGCAATTAGTGCATAACAAATAGACTGATTTCCTGGTTTCCATTTAACAGCCAGGTTAATTTTAATCCCCATTTCACTTGGTGTTAACCAAGTTGTTTTAGCATCTCTAACCACAGTTTGTTGCTGTCTAGTCAGATTTCTTTTTGGTCTATTATTGTCTATCCAAAAGTTTACAGCCCTTTTCATCACAGCCAAGGGTGATTGGTTTTGACCCTTATAAACCTTATCACATCTTGCCTTCCAAATGTGCCATATCATAGCAGCACATAAACCACTCCAGGATCCTTGACTTGAGTCCCATCCATCTGGTTCATTCTCCCAGCTGATAATCCAATCTTTCATTGTTGGTGTTTCTATACCTTGAGGGAAAGGTCTAAAGCCAGAGGCAAACCAAGTTGCTCTAGCAAAGTGACACGCTATTAACATATGTTCTAAGGTTTCATTAGTTCCTAAACACATATGACAGACATTTGGTACATCAATGAACTTGGAGATTACTGCTGCACAAGAGACCATATTTTGCATGCACTTATATGCAAAATTCCTAGCTCTAGGGGATGTTTGAATAGCCCACAACTTATCCCAGTGAGAGTTTTGAATAACAGTAAAGTTGGTTAAGGCATTATATAGGGATTTAGTTGTAAAATTTCCATCTGTTTCTAGCATCCATCTGGGAATGTCCCTACTATTATGGTTAATTGTTAAGCTAAGGATTGCATCAGCAGTCCTCCTATCAAAGGAATTACGAATCAGGTTTGACTTCCAAGAGTTGGTTGACTGATCAATGAGATCCTTGACATAAGTTAGGTCTGCACCTAAAGTAGATTCCGGTACAGGAAAGATACCTGGTATCCACCTATCATTCCTGATATTGGCTGAGTTGCCATTTCCTATTTCCCAAAAACAGTAAGGTTTAATATAACTTAGTCCTTTTTGAATACATGTCCACATCCAAGAACCTGTTTTGTTGATCTTAGTTTCTAAAGGGTGAGAAGCGTTTCTGAAGTATTTATTTTTCAGAAGATTGCCCAAGGCGCTTCAGGGTTGGAAACCAAGTTCCATGCTAATCTTCCTAATTGGGCTTTATTGTTAGCTTTTAGATTCCTAAATCCTAAACCTCCTAAATTAGTTGGTTTGCATAAAGCATCCCATGCTTTTAGGATTAGATCTCTTTTACCTTCCTTCTTTCCCCACCAGAATTTCCTCTGTAGCGAAATGAGTTGGTCGGTAGTTTCCACTGGGAGTTTAAAACATCCCATTTGATAAATTGGAACTGACTCAAGAGTGTGTTTAACCGCTATGGTTCTAGCTGCTTGAGTGAGTTGTCTTCCTTTCCAGTTTTGAAGACGTCTTTTAAAACGTTTAACCATAGAATCAAAACATTTAATTTTTGACTCAGAGGTGAACATAGGAGTGCCTAGGTATGTCTCTCCAGAATTGATTTTCCTCACTTTTAAAATACTCATTATCAATTTGCCAAATTTATTTGGAAAGTTTTTACTGAAAAAAATTCATGATTTCTGGAAGTTTATACTCTGACCCGAGGCCTCACAGAAGCAATTTAAGATTTTGAGAAGGTTTCTAGCTTCGACTAAACTAGCATGAGTGAAAATGATACAATCATCCGCAAAAAGCAGATGAGAGATAGGTACACTTTCTCTAGCAACTTTAATACCATGTATCAAGCCTTGGTTTTCACCTTGCTTTATTAACCTAGTAAGACCTTCCATACAGAGTAAGAATAGATAGGGAGACAATGGGTCTCCCTGTCTGATTCCTCTAGAAGGGTTGAAGAATTCACCTGCAACTCCGTTGCAGAGGACAGCTATTGCTGGAGTGCTAATGCACTGGTTAATTAGGTTACACCAATCCTCAGAGAAGCCCAACTTATTCATTATATTCATTAGATAGGGCCAACTAACTCTATCAAAAGCTTTACTCATATCTAGTTTTAATCCCATTAGTCCTACTAGTTTTTTCTTTTTTTTTTAAATTTATTCATTGTGTGGATTAATTCCTGTGACATGACAATATTGTCCGTTATCCTTCTATTTTTCATGAATGCAGATTGAAAAGGAGAAATAATTCTAGAAAGGATAGGCCTAATTCTGTTTGCTAAGATTTTTGAAATAATTTTATAAGTTGTATTACATAAGCTGATTGGTCTAAAGTCACTAGGGGTAACTGGGTTATCTAATTTGGGAATTAAAGTTAGAAAAGTGGTGTTTATTTCTTTCAGAAGGTGTTTGGTTTGGAAAAATTGCTGAACCATAAGGGTTACATCCTGTTGGATCAATGGCCATTGGTGAGTGAAAAATTTAACATTGAATCCATCAGGACCTGGGGATTTATCCGAAGCTAGAGCTTTGACTACTTTAGATATTTCTAGATTTGAGGGAATGGCTGTAAGAAAATTGTTTTCATTAGGTGTGACTTCTGACTGAAAAAGATTTAGATAATCCTCATTAGATGGGGTGAAAGGTTCATTAGCTATATTCTTAAAGTGGTTAGTCAGGGAGTCAGATATATTCTTATGTTTGGTATGAGTTATTCCACTAGCATCAGTTATAGCTGTTATTCGCATTTTCCTTCTTCTATTTAGCGTACAACTGTGAAAAAATTTAGTATTTCTATCTCCAAATTGAATTTGATTATCTTTACATTTTTCCTTCCAAATCTTTTCCTCCTGGTTATATAAAATTTCTAGATCACCTATGTTATTTTCTATTTCTTGATCCTTATCTCCTAGACTATTACTAGCATGAAGTCTATTAATCTTGTCTAAGATATTTTTAATGTTTGTTTGTATCATCCCAAAGACTTCTTTATTCCATTTTATGAGATCTTTTTTTACCAGCTTTAATTTACTTACTACAATGTATTGGGGAGATCCTCTGATGGTTGAGTCCCAACATTGTTGAATAATTTCTAGGGCTTCCGGAATTTCCAGCCAGAGACTAAAAAATCTATAGGGTGTTGCTTTTGAAGTTTCTAAAGGTTTACTGTTTAGGAAAATTGGACTATGATCAGATGCAATGGCTGGTAGATGGGTGACCGTTGCATTCGGGTTAATGGCTAACCAGTCTACATTTGCTAGTGCCCTGTCTAAACGAGCCTGAATCTTTTTAGGAAATTTCTGCTTATTTGACCAAGTAAAAATTGGCCCTATATAACCCAAATCAACGAGTCCTATACTTTCTATAATTGAAGTGATTTTTATAGCTTCTAGGTTATTGAATGGTTTACCTCATTTTTTTTCGTTAGCTGATAGAGTTAAATTCAAATCTCCTATTATAACCCATGGAGTTGCTATTTGGTGTGACATTTCTTCTAAAAATAACCAATCTTTTATTCTATCTTTCTTAGTAGGATTTCCATAGACAAATGACATTGTAGTTTCAGCCGAGTTAGGTTTGGAGGTATCTTTAGCTAGGATATGAATCATTCTCCTAGTGGAATTAAGAATATCTACTGCCATATGATCTGCCCATGCTAGAGCAAGACCTCCAGACATCCCTACTGGATTTACAAGATGGAATTTAGCAAATCCACAACTAGAAAGGGTTAGTTCAGTTTTGTTTTCATTATTTCTGGTTTCTGATAAAAATAAAAAATCTGGTTTGTGGCTCATACAAAGTTTATTTAGATGAGAGGCAGTTTTAGAGGAACCTAGACCCTGACAATTCCAAGATAAAATGTTCATTGCAGGTATACTAGCAATTTTATTTAAAAGTGATTCTTGGCACCTAGACTATCAATTCTATGCTATATGAAATTGTAACAGTTGAATTAAAAGTGACCAAAATTTAACTATAAAGAATGATTGAAAATTGTTAAACCTAATCCTTAATTTAATAAGTAGAGGCTTTTCCTTAATTGAAAAAGCAATCTCAACCACAATGGAAAGAAACAATCAGTGAATCAAAGATATTTTAAACTAAGATATGATAATTATGCTAATATTAGAGTAATATCAGATATGATTTTAACAGATAAAATGAGTTAAGCAAGATTGATACTTGTAAATTAACTAAATTAAAAGAGGAGAAAAAGATCCAAGGAGAGATTACCTGCGGCTCCTGAATCTGGAAAAACCCCGGCTGATCAGTGTTAGTTCTAGCTTGAGAATCGTCATTTTGATTGTTGTTAACAGAACCAAAGGCAAATAGGTTTGATCCATACTCATTAATTCGTATAATTCTAGATGGAGATGTATGAGATGCAGATTCAGAATGGTTATACGTAGATTCAATGGATTCAGACTCGGATAATTCAATAGGATCATAGTCTACTGCACAAGTAGTAGAGATCGTGTTACAGGATCGAGATTCAGAGTCTGAATCAGAAAAAGTAATTATAAAAGCCGGTGTAGGAATAGTTTCTCTAATTGCAATAGTGGCCCTGATAATTTGGACATTGTCCGGGCTGGGAGAAATCAGATCTACCAGATCCAGATCCGAATCAAAAGAAGCGAATCCGATGGGAGTTCCAAATGGGCTATCCGTGTCAGACAAAATGTTTTCAAGAGTTGGGCTAAGACGAGGACCCAAGACAGAGTTAGGAATATCCTGAAGAAGCCCAGAAGAACTTAGAGAGCCCATAGTGGTGGAAGGATGGTTAACCAAGGCTGGCATTGATGAAGATTCTCCCCTAGTGAAGATACGATGACGGGGAGGAGATTCAGGTGAATCAGGAGAGGGATGATCGTAGCGTTTACCCAAGATAGAAGTTGGAGATAACAAAGCAGAGAGAAAAGAGTCATCTGAATCACTAGATGAAGCCATAACTTGATCAAGATCCTCCAAAGCTTGAGCTTCCTGCAGCATGTCCAGCAAACTTGGAATAGAAGAAGGGCTATCATCACTAGAGATTGCCATGTCATAAGCAGATTCAAAGAAATCTAGATTGTTACTTGGAGAGTTAAAATCTTCACTTGAATCATCACTCAACACCACAGGGGTGTTGCTAGGGGAATAAATATCATCAAGATTTCCATTATGGGCTAATGGACAGTTTGCCAAAGTATGAGCTAGACGGTTACAACCAGAGCAGTAAACAGCAGGTGGGTTCATTGGTTCAAAAACAAGAGTAGTCATATCACCATAAATGAAAATGACAGTTTTTTGGGCTATTGGACGTTGGATGTTTACTCTTAAAAGGACCATAATAACATCAGAAAGGTCAGATTCCACTATATCAGTTTTAACTAATTGACCTAGAGGTTGACTTAGCTGAGTAAGAGCATTTTCAATTCCGTTAGGTGGGAGCATTGAAACTTGCAGATTTTCTATAACATACCATAGGTGGATAAACTTGATAGGTTGAGTGATATAATTTCTATTAGGGTTCCATATTTCTAGGGGAATGACATCACCAAAGATGAACCAAGGGTTACCCGCAAGGACCCAAAACAAGGCATGAATACTTGCAAAACTTATTTTATAGTAATCTTGAATAAAACGTGAAATATAAAAGCGCACAGACTCACCCCAGCGATACTGAAGGGCGTGGCTAATTTGGGTTAAGGTATAATCTTGGGTGGTGAAAAGTCTACCTGTCAAACAATATTTTCCAATAACAATACGGTTGGGGGGGTAACGAATAGCTTGAACTCGAGAAGGATTGGAAGGGGTGGGTGTTGAGTAGTCATAATGAAGCTGAGAAAAAGGGTTGTTGATGAAGTAATTAGCTTGAGTTTGAGCATCCATGATTGGCAGGAAAAGGAGAAGTGAGTAAAAGAAGGATAAAGAGCGATGAAAGACAGCAGGTAAAAATCAATAAATAGACCAGAGATGAGTATGCTTAACCCTAAGTGTTACACAAATTTCATTTTCCCATGCAGGGACTAGGTTCTACACTCTAGTGAGAAAGGTGTCGCATGCAGGGAACCACCATGATAGCTAGAGAAAGAAACAACAATAAATTTGATTAGACGAAACTGAAGTAGAGAGAAATGCATGCATCAGGGTTTAAATCCAATGGATGAGCAGTCATCAATCAGGAGAACTAAATAAATGATGAGATGAAAAGAGTTCATCCGTTGGATGGGTAGTTGAGAACCGTCCTTCCCTCATTTAAGAACAGAGAGAAATGCATGGGGGAAACAAATAATCCAGCTAATTATGAAATGACTTGATTTGAGAGGATAATCTCGAATTTTTAAAAAAGACAGGTGTAAAACCCTACAGTTTGATATCGAAAGAAATTTGAAGTTCAAATTTTAAATATTTCAAAACAAATTTTAGAAGAGCTATTTCCTTCTTCTATGATGTTTTATCCTTAAAGATAAATGGGAAAAGCATAAGAACTTAAACAATACTTCTATTTTATCCTTAACATAGTTGCATATTGAATTTATAATGGGTCAGAAGAATATTTCTGGGCAAAGAAATCTTTACCAGATTTCCAAAAGAGAAGAAACAACTGAATACTGACCGGCTGGGGTTGATAAAGTAACATATTCTTTTTGTTTTGAGAGAAGTAATTGATTTTTATGGAGAGAATAGCATTAACTCGAAAAGATGGAACGATTAAAACTGACCAAAAAACCAGTCGACTGATCAGAGATTTAAGACTAAGAGACTTGAGAGTAAAATGGGGAGCATTTAATCTTTTAGATACCATTAAATGTACCTAGACTAGAAGATTTCTTATAAATATCCTTAGAGATTTCAGCCTAAAACTTCAACCAGGTTAGATAAGTCACAGAGAAAACTAAACATAGAACATAAAAGAAAACAAAACATCAGAGCTTAAGAGATTAGGAGGATGAAGCTATCAGTTCCAGGCAAGGGAGAGATGAAGGTGAAGATAGAAGTAGCTGCAGTAAGAAGACAATTTCCATGCATTTTTGGGGGGGCCGATCATGTGATTTGGGTTCCGCACTATCATCCTATGGTTATTCAAAAACACTATCCTTTGAGCAGTTTGGGACAAGTCAGTGCCGATATAGAAGAGAAGGGAGTTAGTGAAGGTTCCAAGCCTGAAGATGAACATCCAGATCCAAAAAAAAAAACCGAGCTAATAAGAAGTGAAAAGTCAGAGCCAAAAGAGGAGAAGAAGACCGAGACTAAAGGAGAAGATGGTACTGAGCATGCAGATCAAGATGAAGAGAAGAATTGAATCAGAAGAAGAAGTATCCCGAGAACAATAGATGGAAGGTAAGGTAGGAAACTAAGTATTACTTTTATGGACTGTGAATTACTATGTATGAACTTTTTATTTTGTAAAAAGACTGTTCAGGGTAGAAGAGTTTGATGAAAGATAAATAAAGGATCTGCCTGGTTTGATAATTAGAAATCTTAACTTTTCCTATAATCTACTGATTAATTTTAAACTTATCATGGGATGCTTATTAATAGAGGAATATGAAGAAAAACTTATCTACTGATCAAAACATTCAGCTATATAAAATTATAGAGCTGAGTCCTAAACTCATTCATCTCTACCTTACATGTTGTTAGAACTTTATCTACTGAACAATCAATACGAATGAAGCATATCAAGTGTATTACTACTAAATTAAATCATGTTAAAAGAAAGGCAAAACTATCCATAATAAACAGGTACTCATTAGCAAGAAGCAATCAGCAATACTACTTCCTGAAAAGGCCTAATCCTATGAATGCATATCCCATGGAAGCAGAGAAAAATATTGATATGATTAACAGAGAGAAATTCAAAAAGAAGGCAGAAAGCATGAGGGATAGTTAAACAACAATCAATCAGACCTATAGAAACAACTGATCAGTGGGTATTCCTCATCAAGAGCCGTCGGTAGAAAGATTACTCCATTGTTGAGTGCATAACGGCTAGTTTACTGTTTGAGAGAAGAGAGAGAAGAAACAAATGTCAAAGGAAAACAGTTGATTATATAAAAAAACAACCCCTGCAGCAATTGATAGGTCCAATTAACTAGTGTTTTTTTTTTTCTTTTTCAAATAAGAGT
>JAJJMA010082985.1:0-10614 GCA_023529015.1 Papaver nudicaule
GACACTTGAGTTGTGTTAATGAGCTCTGACATCGTACGAACTTTTTGCACCTTTGGAGTCGGTGGCTGAGCTGCAAAATCCGGACTAGATTGTGGAAGATCTTCAATAGTGTGAGTTCTTCCTCTAGAGTACGGTGTAAAAGGCTGAGAACCATGTCTATGATAGACAACCACTCGTGAACAGCCATTCTCCATTGTAATGTCCAATCTGACAAAGCCTTGTTGTCGTTGAATATAATCTGTAACTTCTGAAGCAAAGACCAGGTTCAAATAGTTAGATAGTGGATGTTCACCTCTGTGAATAATGTCGACCTGTTCCTGAGAAGAAGAAGATGTTTGTGGTTGAGAACAATGAGCTTTCCCTCTTGAATGATGTACCGGAAATCCATACATCATTCCATCATATGATCTGAGTTCGGACGGTGAAGCTTGGCTAGTGATTGGGTCCTAGGCCGGGTTATCCTAGGCATTAGAATCGGATTGGATGGATATCGGTACTTGTTCTGGTGGTTCCAAGTCCGCTACTCGTGTAACTGGCACATGTTGTTGTTTGTCTTCTTCCTCTATGATCTGAACACATGCCAAGTTTTCGACAACTTTGTCGGAAGCAGTAGACGTGTCAGGAGTAGCAGACTGAGAGGATCTTGGTTTTGTTTGAAAGCTGTTAAAATCCGCCTAATTTAATGGGTTACCCTGAAACAGGTTTGGTTTCGCCCTAACCCTTGAGTCAGACGACTCAGAGTGAAAAGCAGTTGCTGGAATATAATGAAACATGACAGGAGTTATAGGAGAAGCTTGAGGCTGGAGTATAGGTGGAGGCCGGACACGATGAAGATATTGTACTCTAACAACTCTAAATGCATTTGATTGAGGTGGTTGTTGAAATCCGTGCACATGCTGGATGAGTTTACCCTTCATAAACTTATCAAGTTTGTCCCATGGAAAAGTAGGGTTTAAGACTCTGAATTGGCAAAGAAAAGGTTTATGATTTCTAGAGCAATATCTAACCGTATGTCCTAGAATACCACAAGTAGTACAGTACTGACGAAGATTTTCGTAAACGTACTTAACCCAAACTCTAACTCCCTTATAGACAATATAATGACCAGGTGAGAAGGGGTATTTTAAGTTCATGGTAAGTAAGGCTCTGGCTATAGATTGTGAGTGATCCACATATATAACTTTCCCAGCCTTTCTAAGGACTGAAGACAAGGCATTAATGTTGGTAGAGTTAGGGGGAAGGTTGTGCAGTTGAACAAAGCAACTAAGAAGAAAAAGAGAATAAAACACAATGGAAAATAAGAAACTCGACAAAACCAGCAGAATGAATTCAACAAGTGTAATCCTAGGTTCATGTAGCAACAAACCCCAGCCAACAAATCCATCAAGAGAGTAATAAAAGAAGACCTATTGCTAGAGTAGGTAAAGGCGTGATGCAAAAGGGGATTATATCCTAACAAAAACAGATATAGGTTAGGGAAGGTAGGATATAATGATGTATACGCCTGTGAATCTAGACCAACTAGTAATCATCATTCGAAAGAGAAGAAATCGAAAAAGAAAGGTGGTGGAAGCTCAAAATTGGGAATAGAGTTTTGTGAATCGGTGAGATCTGGCTTAGCTCAGCTATCGCCCGATTCACAGAGTTTTTTTTTTGTTGCCACATGTTTATGGATTAACGATTTTTTCTCTCACCTATTACTTATTTAAAATAATATTTTGTATATTGTCATCACTTATCCCTAAATTATCTAATACTTAACTAAATTTCAGATAATTAAAACTAATTAGGATTTTTATAGGGAGTGACTAAGCAACTCAACCCATAAATTTGAAAATCTCAATTAACTTTTCACGTATATATATTCCATTGCCACGTTGGATTTTTAAGGGATTAGAAGATCTATCATTGTACATGGCCTTACAAGGAAGTTTGTTCAAACTTCAAAGGCATATGTATTTTCTTCTTCAATCTGGCATATGGACTCTAAAAATTTGAATTGGCCAATTTTCAAATTCATAACCATTGAAACTCCAAGCCATGGAAAAGCTGAAATTAAGAGTTCTAAATCTGTAAATTACCAGGGGATTACCAATTGTGGTGTAAATGTGGAATCAATTAACTCTTATTAAACTTAATTTTGTGACCATCGTATAGATGATCTAAATGGTGGGTATTTGAAATGAAATAAAGAAAAAAAGGGCTCAAGACAAGCCTCCCCTTACTTATTAAGCAACTGATACCTAACCTTGTATGCATGCTAAACAGTCATTAGATTGTCACAAATAATAGACAAAAAGGGAACACAGAAGTGATCATCAAGAATGGACACACCTCTCGGCTGTGCATCCTACATAGTCTTTCTCTAGTTTCCTCCAACATTCCACTGATGTTATGTTTGTTTTTGTGTTCTTCTTTTTTTCCTTCCATTTTTACTCCCAAAAACTTGGCTTGCGTATATTTATAACAAAGATGCACACGGTAAACGGGAAACAACATACTACAAGATTAACATAAAACAGATGATACGAAATGAATCTTCAATGTACTAACTTGTTTGCCATAGAAGTCACACCTGAAATAGACTTGTTATGATCTTTTACAGTCCTTTTCATGGGATTACAATTGCTTACAACGACTTCTCAGTTCATGAGATCACCACAACGAAAAACATTTTGAGTATGCGCTATTGTTACCCACCCTGCTCGAGAAAGTTAATTTTTCTGCTTCCAGAAGTCATTCTGAAATTGTGTTGCCAAACTAACTTCTGACTTTTTTTGCTTCCAGAAACAGAAAAGTAACTTCTGAACTGTTATCCAAACAAGCTACTAGTGTGAATAATGAAGAGACGCAATAAATTGTTACAAATTAAGAGGAAAAAAACCCATAGAAATCTGAACCATTTACTGGTCTCCACAACAATTATGCTTTATACATACTTTCTCTTCAATTTCCTCAAACTTCCCACTAATCATGTTTTTTGTTTTTCGTCAGTACTGGTCTTCCAATTTTTCCTTCCCAAAACTCGTATGTGTAATTTTTTTTAAACACACAGCGAACGTCAAACAATAGGCCAGAAAAGTGAACATATAACAAATTGCACGCAGAGGTACCTAATGTGGGTTGTGAAGACAAGCAAACGATTCAATGTGATTTCTTTTGTTTTCTGTATTTAGTTTCTCCATTGAGTCTTATATTTATAAGGAAAAAACCTCTAAAAAATGGCAACCAAAGAGACCTCTGCAACATTTATGTTTCATAACTAAAAAATGTAACATATAAAGATTTTCCAAGTTTCCTTCTTCTCTGCTGATGCATATTCTCTCTTTAGTTTCCTCCATCATCCCAGTACTATTTCAGTTTTTCTTCCTTTGTCGGTTTTCTCTTTGCATTCTTATTCCTTTCGAAAACTCGTAATTCTGTGTTATATGGCAAACGTTTGACCGACATGGGAATGAACGTGTTACAAGTGGTAATGAAATCAATCTTTAATGACTGATTAGTTTGTTATGGAAGTCACGCCTAGAATAGAGTTCTTATGATATCCTATTCATGGGATTAGAATTGCTTACATCGACTTCCCAATTCAAACCACACACTATGAAATGCTTTGGACTCAGTGCTATCATGTTAGCCCCAGTACTTGAGGCGCACATCGTACCCTAGCACATGGTGCATTGAATTTGGAAGAGTAAAAATTACTCCCTCCGTCCCGTATTACTTGAGCTATCAAATTTTAATTCTTGTCCCATATTACTTGAGCTATTAAAAATATATATGTCATATTTCCGAATTTATCCTTTTAATTGATAGGTATAATTTTATAGTCATGTTTATATTCTTTGCGTAGGTAATTTAAAATGATTTGCAACGATATAAAGTTTACAAATATACGCGCCATAACTTAAGAGATATGTCATTTCGAAATTTTGACAAATTGGAAAAAACAGTAAAAATTACTCTTACTCCTCTTTGCCTTAAAAATTGTGCTAAATTGAGGTAATGTATTGTGGGACGGAGGGAGTAGTATGTTGGGTGCCACTCAAAATGAGACCTTATAACACATCACAAGGGATTTGCCCGTGCCGTAGACGGCACGGGACTGTTCAATATTGTATGTATTCATTTGAACTATGGTTTTCTCCTTCTCATGTCGCCTCATACCATTCCAAATTTTAGAATACTCGTTGCCCTGTAAATTTTAGAATACTCGTTGCTCTATAAACATGCCCTGATAAACAAGTTTATGTTTTATTTATTTATGCATTACATATCTCATTTTTGTGTAATAACTAGGTAGATTTCATTTTTGTGTGAAATACACATGTAATGTAGTGCACTGTGCCGTGCTTAGCCATGCCGCGTGATGTGATGTGCTGTGCTGTGCTGTGCTTTATCGCGTGCTGTGCTGTGCCGCGTGCTGTGCTGTGCCGTGCTACCGATTAGTCAAGCACGGTACAGCACACTAAGCTAGCGTGTTGTGCCTGTGCTTTATCGCGTGCCGTGCTGCCCAAATTTTAGCATGCTGTGCTGTGCCATTAACGTGCTGGCATAGCACAATTTACCCCTCTAATATCAAGTATTTCTTACATCTTGAATTTTTATTTTTGGAATTTTAAACAACAATATATTACATGAAACAAGCTCCATAAAGTTTTGACAATTTTCCCATTCATAAAAGTGTTAAAATGTTGTTGAACCGTATAAAAATCTCAAAAATAATAGAAGAATTTAACAAAATTCCTAAATCTTTAAACCCATCGTAAGTTCTAAATACTAAAATTCACGGTGTATGAGTCTATGACTCGTCATTTATCTCTACTATTATAAAGCCAAGAGGCCAAATAAGGGTTTTTTACATCACTATACCCTCAAACAAGTGCAACCGCAAAAATAATTTAGGGTCATCTTTGTCAATCTAATCTATCAGATACAAACCCAATCTCTAGGTCTCGACTTTCGAGAACAAATTCAAATTCAAAATTAAATTTCTAGGCCACAGTTTCGAGAATCAAAAATTTGAATTTCTCTCTGTGTCTCAGATTCTCAGTTCTTCTCCCTCTCCCTCTCTCTCTCTCAGACAGAACCATTAACTTAAACAACAGAAGAAGAACTTTATAGAGATCTCTAAAGTTACGGTTTAGAGGAGGAAGAAGAAGAGGCTACAAATCAATCCCACTCCAAAATTATGGTAACTTTGCAAATGAATTAAGTTAAAATCATTTTTAAATCTTGATTAATGCAGGGTTTTCATTTGATTTTGGTTGTTTTTGTAGACGTCTAAGCGGAGGAATGGTGGTCGTCACAAACATGGCCGTGGTTACTCATTGTAATGTAAAGTTAATATTCATAAAGTTTTGATTTTTCAATGTTATGTTGCTTATGATCTTGATTTAATTGGAAACTTATCACTTCAGTGAAGGCTTCCTGATTAGGATTCTTTGATTGTACTAATATTTTGGTGGGTTCTTCTCAATTCTTTCGACATATATGTTTAGTACAATTGCTAATCTGAATGCATTGTTTTTCTTATGGGTACCCAAGGAATTCTTATTGTTTTTATTCCCAATATAGCTTTTTTAGCATAGTAAAGTTTTTGGTTTTTTTGAGAGACCAAACCTAACACACTTTACCTGTTTGTGGAAATGCCTAGCAGGAGTTCATCACAAATTTTCACTCAATTGGTTTGTGATAGCATCAGTCACGTGGAGGCTAAGGTTAAGGTAAATTATTCTCTTTGCATTTTTTACCTTATTTGTATTCCTTTTAATTTTCTGGTCGAATATATTGATTTTAAATTGCAGAGGTTGATTTTCTGATTTTCTTTTAAAAATCAAGCTATCTTAAACCAGTTTGTAACCATTAACTAATTGGATGAAACAATATGTTTGGTCATGGTAAAATCTTTAACTTCTAGAATTCATTCGTTGGTTCCATTTGTCGATCAAATTGTATATGTTCATTCGCTTAAAGAAGAAGCAAGTCAGATGTCAGATCAATCTGCTATAGTTTCTAAAGATAATGTCAATATTATAGTTAGTGGTGTCTTATATAGCGTATACGCTGTTTTTTCGTATAAGGTGGCTGAGTTTTAAATTTGGTTGTTAAATTTTACAGGTTTTGTTTGTGAAATTCAACAAGACTGCTAGATTCGCCTGACCGACACTCTTACAGGTATTGGATTCTCTTTTTTCACTTTATAGAGGTGTTTGCAGTATCTGAGAACTGTATTTGACCGACACAATTTCATGTTCCAATTAGATCATCAATGGTCCTAGACATGATCAATGGACCCTCCGGAAAGCAGCCAAGGTCATTTTACATCAGTTATTTTATCATATAAAATTTTATAATCAGATTGTGTCATTGTGATATTTATGCATTATTTGTTTGGAAATTTGATAATTTTAGGGAAGACATACCGGTTTAAGGACACAAAATGAAGTTAGTGGAGGTGGAAGTATCACATAATCTATTGTTCAACTATAGATTTCAGCAAAGAAATGGAGTAACCAATGGTAATGGTATCTCAATTTTTAGATCAAGCCATGCATCTTCCTGCTAATTAACTGATGGTTTCTATTAATTTGGCTCTTGGATTTGAATATGCAGGTGCGTATATTCATGGTTACTCTCAATTCAGTCATGTAGTGAACAACTACTACACTCACTGCACAATGTATGACATTGGTGGAACTGCACAGCTACATGCACTCAGTGTCTTACTATCTTTGAGAGGGACACTATCTTGAAGGTAATACTGACATAAAATGACGATAATTGGTTTTTTGTATTTCTTATATTATTTCTACGCCTTTTCTATGTTAAAGATTCTAATTGATTCTTTGTTGGCAGATGCAGAAGTGCAGAACTCATATGTTATAGAGGGAGAAAATGTCCCTCCCATCTGAACTAGGTTAGTATTGGTACATCTGAACTAGGTTAGCATTGGTTTGTTTTTACTGACTGCTTATGACGCTTTTGCAAATTTGTGCTGAACTCTCTATGCTATATAGGGAGAAAATGTCCCTCCCATCTGAACTAGGTTAGCATTGGTACATCTAATGTGCGCTGTATTCAAAAGCATATCATATTAGATGTGTTAATGCTAACCCAAGTCAGGCTTGGAAAACTATTACTTCAGTTTCTTCTAATGCTCGGCTCTCTTCAGCTTCAAGTTAAGGTAAATATTCATTTTTCTTTCATGCATGAATAGTTCTTAAGATGATGCCATGAAACGATTGGTGGTAGTTTAATCATACTAAGGATGGTTCTTCTAACACATTGCGTTTGGTTGGGTTCTAACAACACCACACTGCTACAATTGCGTTGGGGTGGGTCTAGGTGATTTTAAATTCAGCTTCAAGAACCAAATAACACATGCAACGCATGTGCCCTCTGCTAGAGGGAGGAGACTAAGTGCTTTGGAAATGGCATATACATATAGTACAAGTCCCTTTATCATACTCCATTTCATAACCAAGTCAGAACAAATGGAAACCTTTATCCTCTTTTACAATCCTGATTGGTTTTCCTGTTTGTTAATCCGGTGATAATACAATGTGCTTTTTATTTTTTCCTCTTAGGAAATGGCATGTATCGGACTAAGTGCTTTTTTTGTTTGTTAACATAGGGTGGAAGTTTGATCACTAGATTGCCATCAATAAGTCCAATGTGTGTATGGATGTGTGCCGAATATTCACAGTAGAAAGAGGAAATCTTCACATGGCCGGGCTGCGTGCTTTTGGTAGAGTATCTAATGAGTCATTTCATTTTGCATTTGTCTTCTTTGTTTTGATGTTCTTTAGTTCAGCATTTTTAAGACTCAATTACTTGGCTGAACTGTAACTTTTTTTCGTTTTTTTTTTTGGTGTGCAAATTGTGCAGGTGTACGTGTATCCGTGGATATCAATAGTTTTGGAACTAGGCAATCAAGAAATGTGAGCAAGATACTGAGTAACGTACCTTGGAAGATTATCAAACGTCGAACCGCCGGTTCTGTTTAATAAGTAAGACTTTTGTTTGCTTTCATTTGAACTTCGTATAGTTGTATTACAATCATTAAATTCACATCTTTGTTAGTTGTGGGGTTTAGGAAAGCTTAATTAGCATTTTTCTAACATTTCTTTTGAATTCTAAATACCGTGTTGTTGACTGCACCTAGCATGGTACCGTACTTGCTAACATATTCCTATTTGGACTGTGGAACCTCTCAGTATTCCTGTTATTAGTTTGAAGCGAATCATGTTTGTATAACTCATTGAATGTTTGATTGCTGTATCAGAATATTGATCGATGTTATGCCAGTTGCTGGGAGTGGTTGAGATTGTCCAGCAGTATAAGCACACAGAAAATCAAGGTATGTTGTATAGCTATGCAATATATTTTTTTTTAAGTTTTGGGTTCAGGTTAAAGAAACATTTCATTTTTCGAGTCTTTTGTTGTCTACAGGTCACAATAAGGAAGTGGACGCAACTTGTGGTTTTAGCATATGGGTCTAGAGGAATGGTTACCTCCTAAATTGTCATTCTAATTTGGACTATGGATATGGTTGTCTCCAAGATATTCAGTAGTTACTTATGGATATAAATTTTGTGATGATCAACTCAAATAACACGTGCAGCGCACGTGCACTGTACTAGTTCTCTACGAATTGAAAGGTACCTAGTGTGGGTAGTAAAGAAAAGTAGGCGATACTCACAGGTTAAAAAAAAACAAAAGAAACCCACAAAAATCTGCAGGGACCCAAGCAACCATTCTTGATTATACATACTCTTTTTTTAATTTCCTCCAACGTCCCACTAATCGTGTTTTTCTTTTGGCAATCCAAATTTTCCTTCCTAAAATTCCTCATGTGTAAATTTTTAACAAAGATTTGCTTTAAACACATTGCGAACGCCCAAACGACATGCTAGAAAAACGAGCATATAACAAATGATGCGAAATGAATCTCCAATGAGTAATCTGGTTATTATACACACAAAATCACACTCAAAATAGACTTCTTATGACTAGTATTTTCAGCAACAATGACTAGTATTTTCAGCACGCGTGCTATCATTTTGGGCCTCTCGAGCCACACCACAGCCTAAGCCGCTAGTGGCAATTATTGAGGACTTCAATTTTATTTCTGGCACCAAACTGGTATAATGGTGGTGCCAATAGGCTGCCCAATTGGCTTTTCTGTGGCAGATGTGTTCGAGCCATATCGCTGGTTCACCTGCCAATTGGCATTAAGCCTACATTCCTTCTAGCATTGCATTTTACGTTGAGCATGCCCAAAATGGTTTAAAGTTATATACCTTTTCACGTCGATATGGCGTTTGGCCTTTGGAAGTAATACTTGTCGAAATTTAAAAGAATGTATTACACAACAAAAGCTTCATAATAAGGCTTGGTAAATTCCCATTCATCAAGTGTTAAAAGAGTGTTGAAAAGAAAACAAAATTTGTGAAGAATCCTTGATCTTTAAAGTCAAAACTCATATATGCATTGTATGAATCGTAGTTTGTTGTTTGCGAAGTTTTTTGTTTTTTGTTTTTGTTTTTTAAAGGTATCTAATTCTCACAAATTTAAGTGGTGAAGAAAAGCAAACAATTCTCACAAATGGAACAAGAAAAAAACACCCTGCAAAACCGATTTATTGAAACAACGTACAATTGCCCTTTATAGATATTTTCTTTTTAGTTTCCTCTAGGGGTGCACAATGGTCGGATCGGCTCGGTTTTCAGCCCTACCGATCACACAACCGTACAGGTCAGTTTTATTTTGCTGTGCACCAACTAGGTATAGAGTCTGGGATCGGTTCGGTTTAAAATCGCCCGATTTAGATGTCGGGCGGGTCGGTTCGGTTACCGGTTTTCGTTTGGTCTAAATTTATGTTAACAGCGTCAATAACTATGTTTGCTTGTCCAGATCTAGATATCTAATTCATACTGTATAATTTTAAGAATACTAAATCACAAAGAGTTATATATAACAGAGAAACATTACGAACAAATTCACATTTAAGCACAAAAGGGGAGCATTTACAAATTCAATCACACACCCAAGCATTCGGGAAGATATAAAACCACCACCGCTTCCATTAAGAAAACAACTAGAACTTCATATTTATATTTTGCATCACGTTTCTGAATCTTGATGAGATTGATGTTTTGATGACCAAAAGATCATTTGTATGTATATTTTCTGATTGAAATCAACAAGTTCACTTGTTGATTAAATAGATAATCGTTAGATCAGGAAAATACTAGGGAGGAAAGCAGCGAGAGATGGAGAGAGAGACAGAGGAAGAGAAGGAGAGTTGGGGTGGTGCCGTTGAAGTGAACAAGACCTAGAAAAAACACTTATATACTAGGTTTTTTTACTCCTCTATCATCCTAAGGCTGAGATCTTCGGTTCGGTTTGATCTTGTCGGTTCTAGAGCAGCCACCGTTACCAACCGTAGATTTATCGGTTTTTGATATTTTAAAACTGTCATGAACCGTTAGCTGATCGGGTCAGTGCATGGTTCGGTTTATTTCAGTCGGTTCCGGTTCGGCCAATCGGTTTGGTTCGGTTTTGTGCAGCCCTAGTTTCCTCCAACATCCCATTAATCTTTGTTTTTTTTTT
>JAJJMA010083031.1:0-38724 GCA_023529015.1 Papaver nudicaule
CCCTCTCCACAGTGGCACCAAAAGGGGCAAATCCTGGGTTTGTTCACCCCATAGGAATTGCCCTTAGGGATCAAAATATACTATTTAGGGTTTGGAAATCATGATTATATGCTTAGGGTTGAAATTCTCTATTTCAGTTTATAACAAGAAATTTTATGTTTCAGTTTATATTTCTATATAAAGTATAGAGATTCCAACAAAAACGCACACAAGTGTGTTGATGGTGGTTTTTGGCGAGGAGGTTGCAAGAGTAATTTTGCATCAATTTTTGGCATTTTGGAATGGCTCGAGGCAAAGTATGAATTTATTTTACAGTAGGGATAAGAAAGTTGGTCACCATAGCCATATTTTGATCTTTCACGACCATAGCCTAGTAGCATGGTCCACATCCCTAGCTTACGTGTATCCATCCTTACGCATGCATCCTTGCTTATGCATGCGCTTGTGTTTATGCATGCATCCTTGCTTATGCATGCGCTTGCGCTTATGCACGCATCCTTGCCTATGCATGCACCCTTAGCCTATACATGCACCCTTACATACACGTCCCATCTAGCCTATGCCCATCTCGGACACATCCTAGCCATCCATCCCATCCTAGAACTCACGCATCCCCTAGCCTTGCCTAGCTCACGTCCATGGATGGGAGGCCCACACGGCCATCCCATCCTAAACTCATGCATCTCCCTATCCTTGCCTAGCTCACGTCCATGGATGGGAGGCCCGCACGACCATCCCATCCTACCTCACGTCCCTGACTTTGTCTTGGTCGTGGCTCATGCCACGGCCCCACACTTTGGCCTTGGCGGTGATTCATGTCGCGGCCCCACTTTTATTGCTTGACTATGATTTAGGTCTGGTCCCACTTTCTTTGGTTGGTTATAACCTGATATCATGGTCCCACATTATTGGCTTAGATGTAGTTTAGGCGGCCCCACTTTTAGAGCTTGGCCATGCTTAATACATGGCCCCATTTTTGTGGCTTGGCCGTGGTTGTTACCACGACCCCACTCTTTCCTCTTGGCCGTGACTCTAGTCACGGCCCCACTTTTATCCCTTGGCCGTGGCTCTTGCCACGACCCCACTTTTGTTGCTAGCGCAACTCTTCTTGTAGACTCCACTTTCGTATGTCGCCTATAAAACAATACTATGGCCCACTTTTATCACACGCCATAGATTGAGGGTCCCACTTCTTCATCCTTGAGCTACCTCTATTTGTGGGTCCCACTGATCCAAGTTCTAGATGATTATGGTCTTTATTGAACACATGATATGCTAGTTTCCTAATCAAATTCGGAAATCTGGCAGATTACGAATTACCTCAAAGAACGATTTATACGGTATAATCCGTGAAGATTCATGAGAAACTTCCTTCATGAAAGTTGCTCATCTGTGAGTTCCCCATAACATACTAAAATTTCGTAATTTTAGCAAATATAGGCTGGCCAGGGCAATTTTTGGAGTAAGTGACGTGTAAACTGTCCAGAAATCTGAATATGACGTAATGTTATGGTTCATCCCTACACATCCTATAGCTAACTTCCTAATGAGGTTATTATGCTATGTAACATAGATTATTATCATATATGTGGCCTATCTTTAGGTCTTGAATTGGAAATGCTCATGCATTCTTGTTTGTGGCTACGCTGTGTTAGCATAACTCGCCTTTATTCCTGATTATAGACTTGCTTCTATAATCAGTGCTATATTTCTTGATCATGTCTCATAGCTATGACTTATATTATTTTGGACATTCATATGTCTCTATTACTCAGGGAATTGGTGCATTATATGCCACAAGCCAATTTCTCATATTTATGGCATACAAAAAGTCGTATTTACTTGACTATTGCCACTGAGAGTTGCTGAAATCCTCTCAGTCTAAATGGCGATTGCATAGATCAATCCTTAGACTATTCTCATTGGTTTAAATTGCGATTGCCCGGCTCAATCCTTAGACCAATCCTAAAAGAGGTGCACAAGCTATCGCTTAAATCTCTATTTTTATGCAAAGTCTTAAGTTTACCAGTAATTGGTACGATTTGCACTGAGTCAGCTTTGACTTAACAAATATTCAACACTTAACGAATCTTACGAGAATCAAGTAAGTTACGTGGGGGGACATTCTTTAGGGTTTTGGTTTGGCGGTCTACGACACGTGTGATTGCAACGGCTCAATCACTCAACGGGAAAGAAACTAAGTCGTGTGAACGTTGCTGAAAAGAGGGGATGAGAAAGTGGGTTGTTAGTCTTCCCTAATATTAGGCGCAAGACTCTTAACAACTGGTCCCACTTACTCCACACTCTCACTCTTCCACTTCTTCAACTTCTTACGAAATCGGTTGGAATTCTATTGCTATAAATAGGTCACTCGACCAGTTTGGAAACAAGTTCAACTGAACAGAACAATCAGTTCAATTCAGTGCAGTGTAATCAATTCATCTCATCGATAATTGGTTAACTCTTCTCATTCAGCATTCAATATCTAGTGAGAACTGAATATCCATTCTTTTAGCAACTTTATTTACAACATCACATAGATCATATCAATTCTCTGATCTCATCTTTCTCTGCTTCCCTCCCTTAAACCAACCCTATTTCCTCTTCTTGTAACTGAAGCAATACTCGAACGGCCATTTCTTGGTTTAGGCGAGTCTTGTTCGATCTTGACCTCTCGAATACCATTACACTTCTCACTTTACCCCTCAGATTTTCTTTATTGTTTTACACTTAAAACATTTGGCGACCACAGTGGGAGGTCATTATCTCAGTTGTAAGAAAAGATGGTTCAAACTAGGAGGCAGAGTTCGGAAAACACAAACTCTCCCAATATCACCAGTGGTCCCACAACCTCATTTGTTACAAGTGGGGCCACCAACACCCAAACTAGTGGCGTCACCAGCTCTGCTGGCCCCACCACCCAAAACGTGAACCACATCACGTCTCAAAATCCTAATGTGGTTACCTCACCTCATATTGTGGGGTCCACTTCATCCCCTTCCTTCATGGCCGCCCAACCTCGTGTTGTGGGGTCCACCTCACCTCTATACCCTGCTATCACGCCTACCCTATCCCATGTTGTGGGGACCACCACTACTACCACCTCTCCAACTCCTTACACTCCTATCTCAAGCCGCACAGAAGCTTTTCTCTTTGGGTCCCGCACTGGAGAAACAAGGAGTACTGAAAATTCACCTAGCATGGCGGATCTCATGAAGACTCAACAAGATCTAGCCCTAAGTCAGAATAACATGGTGAAGACCCAATTGGAGTTGCTGACTTGTTTGAGGACTCTCTCAGAAAAATTGACGCCACCAACAAATCTAGGGCTAACACGTGTAGAACCCCCTGTCAACGTCAACATGATGGGTCCCTCTCGAATTCACGTCATCCCAGATGACCAAGACATCCATGTCCACACCACACATGGACCAAGCACTAGTTCTCGGCACAACTTCGTCACTCGTGAAGATTTACAGAATCTTCTACAAGCTCAGAGCGTGGAAAATTCAGATTTGTTTCATCGTCATCAACCTCCATATCCAATTGAAGTTCAACGTGAATCTCATCCCGAAGGATATGTCACACCTTCATTCTCAATGTATAATGGTATTGGAAATGCTCGAGAACATATATCTCGTTTCCTAGAATCATTGGGAGTGTATGAAAGAAACCAATCTGTATGTCTTAAAGAATTCTCAAATCTCTGACGGGAAAGGTATACACTTGGTATAATAATCTAGCTCCCAACAGTATTCTCAGCTGGAGCCAGATGGTTAATGCTTTCCTCAAGAAGTACTTCTTTGTGTCTGAGCAACTCACTCTCTCTGATTTGGGGAGACGTTATCAGCGAAACAATGAACATCCAGATGACTATGTGACGAGGTTCAGAACTCGTGCAATGGATTGCAATGATCCAAATGTGACAGAGTTACAACTGGTGGACCTCTGCATCAATGGAATGATACCAGTATATCGAGCTTTATTGGAGAATTTGGAGATTAACAATTTCACCAAACTCCATTCCGCCAAACGATCTGCTACTACTGCGCCTGCATTGCTAGAAAGGCCCAGACCTGTGAAAGTTAAAGAAAGTTGTGGTGAGACACATGCCAGAAAACGACTCGTCAACAAGCAATATAGCTTTCTTCCCTCAGTTCATGCCGTCACTGAAGGTGTTAAGAGAAAGGCGCCTACTCCTGAGGCCCCACAATAAAAACGTGCAGCCCCACCACAATCTCAGGCTCCTGCGCAGGTCCCAGCTACACTGCACCAAAGGCACCACGACAACAGAGGGAATTTCCTAAAATTCTAGATTTCCCTTGTACAATGGATGGAGTGATAGAACTCCTGGAAGCATGGATTCAAGATGGTGCTATCAAGTTACCTCCCATACGGAGAGAGCCTACAACACAAGAAATGACTGATCCCAAGTATTGTCATTTTCATAGATTCGTCAATCATCCCACCAACGAGTGTCATCGACTCAAGAAAATATTCAATGAAAAGATTGAGTCAGGGGAGTTGAACTTGGGGACTGAGGGTGTGCATAAGAATCCACTCCCTCAGCATCAACCTCAACGTCAACCCAACATTCGAAATTTCACCATCTCCGGAGAATCTATCAAACAAATTGCTAATTATTTGATGGAGAATTTATGCGAGATCTTGCATTTTTCCAAAAGCCATCGAAGAAACATTTTCGCAGCCTTCAACCGGATTGCTAGCGGCAAAGAAATACATGTACCTGAAAGACATGAAGAAACTCAATTAAAGTCCGATGAAGTTACACCAGAGATGATGGCAGGAGGGAAACGTGTCCCAATACCACTGATCTCTGCCCGACTCAAAGGTACAGATTTCAAGAAAGTTCAAATTGATGTTGGTGTTACGGTTAACTTAATTCCAATCAAAACACTCCAAGCAATAGGGATTTCTAGACGGGATGTTATTTATTATCCCACAATGATGAAAGATTCAAAAGGGAATCTCCAAGATGTATATGGTCATGTTACTTTGGATCTGAGGGTGGACTCGACTCGCACCAAAGAAAAGTTCCATGTAATCAAAGAAGATGAGGAGCATGATATGATTTTGGGGCGTCCCTAGCTCCATGGGAAGAGATTTGTGCCTACAGTCTCACCAGTAATCATCAAAGGGCCAAGAATTCATGTTTGACCAAGGAAGCTGCAACGTGGGAAAGATGGAGTACCATGTGGGGTCAGAAATTCTGGTGATATTCAAAGAGGTACGTGAAAGTGATTTGAAATATTTTATTCAGAATTATTTAGTTAACGGGAATCCTATCCAACGTGTCCCTACACAAACACTGGATAATTCTCTGACATGGGGACTTGATTGCATCAAGTCTATCAAACCCTCTGAGACACCTCGTGGGGAAGTCAAGGCCGCAGCTGCAGAAAAGTGGGCCCGAATAAAGCAACGGTCATATAGGCAAAAGACACCTGAGATGTCATCGGTGCCTAAGACTTTTCGAGAAGGGGATAAGGTTATGCGACGCACTAATCGAAGAGGAGCTTCTATTTCGGGGTGCACATCAAACTGGGAGGGACCTTATATATTATATCTCGAGTCATGCCTAATGCACAATACATGATAAGTGCAATACATGAGAGGCTCTCAAACATGGTGATCAATGGCAAATGGCTCAAGAAGATATGACGATTCACTAGAGTTTACTTATTTCCTGTAATTTCAAATTCCTTCAAAAGAAAAGTGCAAGCAATCTCTTGCCTTTTAGCAATTTAATTCAAAATTTAAATTCAAAACCTATGAGTTCAAAACAATCAATTCCTACAAACCATTTGTTCAATAAAATAAAAGCAAAATAAAATTCTACTGAGAAAAATGTTTTGCTCCTGAAACCGTTCAGAAACAACCATCTAGTGCAGACTTTGCTCCTTCATCAGCTGCTTTCTTTATTTAAGCAATATCAGCAGCCTTCTTCTTCACCTCTTCAGTCAACTTACGGAGTTCTTCAGCTTTAGCAACATAATTTCTCTCTTCTTGTTTCACCAAATCATGGGTGAATTTGCCAACAACAACGCGCCTTGTTCGGACATATTGGATTCTCGCCTGAAGCCATGAAAAGTTGAGTTTGAAGGTTTCAAATGTAGCAATCAGCTCCTCTGCTTCATCTAACGCCTCATTGGTCACATCTTTTAATGGGGTAACATCCATCTTCGAAATAATCCCATAAGGTCAGTCACAATACCTATGAGCGTATAAAAGTGGACACTTTTTCCGGCAATAATAAAGTGACCATAGCGATTCCATATCATGTTATACAGTGGGACGTGTTCCTCTGGGACATTAAATCCTCCCACTAGCTTATGAACAGGGAGAGTCGTTTCATGGGGAGGATTGTAGGCCACACCGGCATGAGTAAATGCCTGAAGGGCCCACATGGTTGGAGCATCTACACCAACAATGTCGGTATTCTCATAGGCCTGTGTTTCATTATCGACAAACTGAAAGAAAGTTCAAAGCAAACATAAGTTTAATAATATGTTTCAAGCTATATGATGAAAGCTTAGCATAAGAAGATGATAGAGTTTACCTCGACAAGGGGAAGACTCTTATCAGCAACCGTGTCAAATTCTTTACTAAGGTTTTGACCATCACTGAGCTTTTTGCCAACGAAGTGCTGTCATTCGTTTCTTCATTATCCTCAGAAGGCTGCAAGAGAAAATAAGGTGAGAATAAAATACTAAATATTTTATTTCGAATTGAAAGAGTTGATAAAAAGTAACCTGTGTCACGGAGGATTTAGGCCCTGTGGATTCTCCACTTTTATTCTGCTCCGTGATCACGTCAGTGGATTTGCATGGTGTATTCAGAGTTGATTCATTGAGCACCGAGCTTTGCCCTAAGGGAGCAAATGAAAACTCCTCGAACCCTGTAGCAGGTCCATCCTACATCAAATAAAGAAGAAACGCCATCAAAAGGAGATATTACAAAGGATTCACGACGTTTTCTAAAGAAGGAGTTTTTTGACGTCTGAATTCTTACGAAGTACTGCAGAAAACTCAAAAACTGTACAAATCCGTGAGTAATTTGGAAAAGTTTCCTTCACGAAAGTTGTTCGTATGGATGTTTCTATCATGTGCTAAAAGGCTTAATTTTTGAAAAAATATACTGGCCGGAATGATTTTTCTACTGAACAGCGTGCAGTCTGCAATATTTTTGGACGTTGCGCCAACTTGTGGCACATAAAATAACGAGCAAAAAGGCATGAAATTTAGATTTTCTTTTTTGAGGTGAAAGCTACTGAAGTACCTTTTCTAAATTGGGGTCAACCATCGAAATCCAATGTCGGATGAAGATTTTATGGCCATTCTCGTGACGTGACCTGAAACAGAAAAAATCTGACGGGATTTTAGTTTTCTACTAAAAGTGAAAATATAGCAAACGAGATGGAGCCTTAGTGCCTTACCTTTACCCAATCCTTTGCAAATGGATTGGGGACTTAAAGAAGCCACTATGGAGCTGTTCTTAGTTTGGAAGAATTGTGAGCCTCCTCTGAGATGACTAGCACCGAAAGATATAGACATCTGTGTTCCAGAATTGGCGAACTTCGGGTTGGGTGATGGATTTCGCTGCACAAAAGACACATGAACAAGGTGTAAAAGTTATTATAAGTCAAGATCATGCAAGTGTTCCAAAGTGTAAGGTAATTACTCGCTCATCCATATCTCCTATTTTGCGCTTAAGAGTGGAATATTTAAGCGAAGGGTATGATTTCAAGTCATCTTTGGAGGGAATTGCGCATGCTTCTTTAGGAAGAGCCATAAAGTCTCTATATAACTTTATTTGGTTGTTCCAAAATTGCCTGCCTGCTTCGGTGATCGATGGTACTCTATTTCCCGAGTGGAATAACACGAGATTGAGTAATTTGGTGCGAACTTCCTTGAAATTCTGTGGAGGAGCACCCCGATGCAATGGGACATCCTGGTAAAAGCTCATCTGATGAGCTCCCCGGTCAATATTATACGCGTTGATAGTGTAGTGCCCTGCTTTACTAATACCGAGGAGGTAACAACTACAACAACTTATTATAAAAATCTTCTCTGCTTCAGTAGGAAATCCATCCACAGAAAGAACCTTTGCTGGGATATTACTTGGAGCATCACCAAATGATCGAAGTTGAGCTACACCTTCGGGGATTGAAGTCCATGGACGGAAAACCACTGCTCTCGTCATCCATAAGTGCAAGAAAATCCTTCGAAGAGGGTTTATTCATCCAACGAACAATTCGAGCATGGTCTAGCAAAACTTTGTCTTTAGAAGACAAGTTTGGGGCATAACCAGGATAATGCTCATACATCCAAGCTTGTATGAAGTTGGTGGGTATAAATGTATCAATCTTTGCAACACCGTTTGAAAGCTTCATATGCGCTAACAAAGTAGAGAGCTGTGTATACAAGGTACCAAGAAACAAAGAGCCAATGGGTAGAGGAATACCTTGAGCCAATCTTATGGCATAAGAGATAAGCATAAGTTTCACCTTCCTGTAGCCATGATGGTTTTCAAAGACGTCTTTTGATAACCAAAATGTGAGGAACGCAGCAACAGACAATAACGAAGTACAGTCATTGTTGGGTTTTGACCAGTAAACCATCCACGAAGCATAAGCATTGTCATGCTTGTTTAAAGTTTCAGCCATATTTGTCAGATGGGTATGTACCTCTTTTTCAGCTGCATTTAGGGTAATACTGAGCTCCCCATTAATTGGGAGTCGTAGTAATGTTGCCACATCCTCCGGTGAAATTACAAGCTCTCCCCACGCGAATATGAACGAATTTGTGCCATCACACCAACAAATCAGAAGAGCAGCTAAAGCATGTTTATCCCTAGTTATGAAGGAAGCAGTCGAGCTCTTTACAACATGAAAGATTCTGGCATTCTCTAAAAAATTCTTAACAGCTGGGATGTCAAGCATCTTCTGGGCATACAGAGGCCATGAATCAATTGGTTTCTGTGGAGAGCGGTAAACGATGCTGGAAGCACTAAAGTCACCTCTCTGAAGACAGAAACGAGTTACCAGTGATGGGATAATAACCATTGGAGCACCAGGATTACTTGTAAAAATCTTATCTTGATTCTGGGGAATTGCAACTTGAGCTAAACTCGCCAAACGAGTTTCAAATTCATCATTAATGTGAGGAACTTCCTTTGGAGCTGTGTTGGAGATAGCATCATCACCAACATGAGAATAACTGTGGGATTCATTGTCAGCCATCTTGATCCTCCACTCTACAAAAATTATGTGTTTGTGGAAAAGGGGAAGAACAAGGCTCAAGAAGAAAGGGGAAGGCAACTCACGTAAAAAAAAATCTGCGTGATATATATATATATATATATATATATATATATATATATATATATATATATGCACGCGTCCCAAGGATTGAATTAGGATTCCTAATCTTGTTATGACTGGATATTGTTCAAGCGGGCTTGGTCTTTAGGTCCTGTTTGGGCTTCATGTTCGCGATTAAAGAGTCTATGTAGACGCGGCTAGGTCATAACTTATGCTCACCCTGGAACACTCACGGTTCCATGCTGCGCCGGGGACTAAATGTTGATGGTGGTTTTTGGCAAGGAGGTTGCAAGAGTAATTTTGCATCAATTTTTGGCATTTTGGAATGGCTTGAGGCAAGGTATGAATTTATTTTACAGTAGGGATAAGAAAGTTGGTCACCATAACCATATTTTGATCTTTCACGACCATAGCCTAGTGGCATGGTCCACATCCCTAGCTTACGTGTATCCATCCTTACGCATGCATCCTTGCTTATGCATGCGCTTGCGCTTATGCATGCATCCTTGCCTATGCATGCACCCTTACATACACGTCCCATCTAGCCTATGCCCATCTCGGACACATCCTAGCCATCCATCCCATCCTAGAACTCACGCATCTCCATAGCCTTGCCTAGATCACGTCCATGGATGGGAGACCCACACGGCCATCCCATCCTAAACTCACGCATCTCCCTAGCCTTGCCTAGATCATGTCCATGGATGGGAGGCCCACACGGCCATCCCATCCTACCTCACGTCCCTGACTTTGTCTTGGCCGTGGCTCATGCCACGACCCCACACTTTGGCCTTGGCCGTGATTCATGTCGCGGCCCCACTTTTATTGCTTGACTATGATTTAGGTTTGGTCCCACTTTCTTTGGTTGGCTATAACCTGATATCATGGTCCCACATTATTGGCTTGCCTGTAGTTTAGGCAGCCCCACTTTTAGAGCTTGGCCATGCTTAATACATGGCCCCACTTTTGTGGCTTGGTCGTGGTTGTTAACACGACCCCACTTTTTCCTCTTAGTCGTGACTCTAGTCACGGCCCTACTTTTATCCCTTGGCCGTGGCTCTTGCCACGACCCCACTTTCGTAGGTCGCCTATAAAACAATACTATGGCCCACATTTATCACACGCCATAGATTGAGGGTCCCACTTCTTCATCCTTGAGCTACCTCTACTTGTGGGTCCCACTGATCCAAGTTCTAGACGATTATGGTATTTATTGAACCCATGATATGATAGTTTCCTAATCAAATTCGGAAATCTGGCAGATTACGAATTGCCTCAAAGAACGATTTATACGGTCTAATCCGTGAAGATTCAGGAGAAACTTCCTTCATGAAAGTTGTAATTTTAGCAAATATAGGCTGGCCTGGGCGATTTTTGGAGTAAGTGACGTGTAAACTGTCCAGAAATTTGAATATGACGTAATATTATGGTTCGTCCCTACACATCCTATATCTAACTTCCTAATAAGGTTATTATGCTATGTAACATAGCTTATTATCATTCATGTGGCCTATCTTTAGGTCTTGAATTGGAAATGCTCATGCATTCTTGGTTGTGGCTATGTTGTGTTAGCATAACTCGCATTTATTCCTGATTATAGACTTGCTTCTATAATCAGTGTTATATTTCTTGATCATGGCTCATAGCTATGACTTATATTATTTTAGACATTCATATGTCTCTATTACTCAGGGAATTGGTGCATTATATGCCACAAGCCAATTTCTCATATTTATGGCATACAAAAAGTCGTATTTACTTGACTATATGTCACAAAGAGTTGCTGAAATCCTCTCAGTCTAAATGGTGATTGCATAGCTCAATCCTTAGACTATTCTCATTGGTTTAAATGGCGATTTCCCGGCTCAATCCTTAGACCAATCCTAAAAGAGGTGCACAAGCTTATCGCTTAAATCTCTATTTTTATGCAAAGTCTTAAGTTTACCAGTAATTGGTACGATTTGCACTGAGTCGGCTTTGACTTAACAAATATTCAACACTTAACGAATCTTACAAGAATCAAGTAAGTTACATGGGGGGATATTCTTTAGGGTTTTGGTTTGGCAGTCTACGGCACGTGTGATTGCAACGACTCAATCACTCAACGGGAAAGAAACTAAGTCGTGTGAACGTTGCTGAAAAGAGGGGATGAAAAAGTGGGTTGTTAATCTTCCCTAATATTAGGCGCAAGACTCTTAACAACTGGTCCCACTTACTCCACACTCCCACTCTTCCACTTCTTCCACTTCTTACGAGATCAGTTGGAATTCTATTGCTATAAATAGGTCACTCGACCAGTTTGGAAACAAGTTCAACAGAACAGAACAATCAGTTCAATTCAGTGCAGTGTAATCAATTCATCTCATCGATAATTGGTTAACTCTTCTCATTCAACATTCAATATCTAGTGAGAACTGAATATCCATTCGTTTAGCAACTTTATTCATAACATCACAGAAATCATAGCAATTCTCTGATCTCATCTTTCTCTGCTTCCCTCCCTTAAACCAACCCTATTTCCTCTTCTTGTAACTGAAGCACTACTCGAACGACCATTTCTTGGTTTAGGCGAGTCTTGTTCGATCTTGACCTCTCGAATACCATTACACTTCACACTTTACCCCTCGGATTCTCTTTATTGTTTTACACCTAAAACAAGGTGCTGAAGGGAAATGATGCGGAAATTTAAAGAGAGAGAAAACATAAATGAAAGCTGTAAATGACTGGAATTTAAAGACCTGAAGTGAAATGATGCAGAAATTTAAAGAACTGAAAGGGAAATGATGGAATAAAAACAACTCGAAGAAAAAACGAAAATCCCCAAAGATCAACCACTTCCCCCTATTTGCATAAAGTTTAGTCGAAACCCCTTAGTCGGCGCCAAAATGTAACTACTAGAAATTTATTAGGCTCAACTACCCCGAGTTATTTTTACTCATGGTATCAAAGGACACTCTCCAATGGAAGCCTAAAGAAGGTCTATGCACTAAGGCAAGAACACCACCAAATGTTTGACCTCTCTCTTAAAGAAAAATAGTTCACATTCATAAAGATCATTGAGGACAAACCCTCAATGATCCAGTATTACTAAGACAGATAACAATACAGTTGACCATGTCGTTTACGTACAGAATCTCCTCTGGTAAGCGGAGAGCGCATGACCATCCGTCATGCAGTTACATGGTTCCTAACTCGGTGTAGATGGTGGATTTTGAGGAAGAGTAAAATAGGTTAAAATGCGAAGCACATGAATCCATGAAAGGGAATATTACGTCAAAGGTCCCAATGTGAAGAATCATGCTAAGGCTAAGACCTATGAAACCGTCAAGAGGGTCAGTCGAACATTGGGAGGAGGTCGAGCCCTGTGGATCCACCATGATCGCCCATGCCATGGCGAAGGGTACGCGAGCAAGTCACGCGATAGGGTCATGCGAGTAAGAGGCCTCGAGTAAACGAAGTCGTATGAAGAGGTTGCGTGGCGTGAAGGCCTCGAGTAGACGAGGTCGCTTGGAGAGAAGGCCTCGAGTAGAAGAGTTCACGTAGGCGAGGAGGCCATCAGACGAGGAGGTCATCAAACAAGGAGGTCGTCAGTTGAGGAGGCCAATAAGGTGAAGAGGTCGTATGAGCAAGAGGGTGGAATCTAGGGTCAGAGTCAGCCCACTGAAATTCGGCAGTCTCGTAAACGCGAGAAGACCTAGTAGACTCGTTCAGGTAAAATACTATGATCCGTGGACAAGCTAAATTACTTTCGAACAAGGCACAATAAACATGTACCACCCTAACCTCATCCACTAGTATACTGTAAGGCCAATATTAAATTAAACGACATTGTTTATTTATTTACTTATATAATATACCATGTTGAGACGGATGAGACTGCGCTCATCAATGAGTCTAGCCCAGGCGGATGAGACTGAGCTCATCAATAAGCCTACAATAAACAGACAAGATTGAGCTTGTCGAAGAGTCTATATCAGAAAGATAAGATTGATCTTATTGCCAAGTCCATATGCTAGTGACACTGATCCCCCACTCAGCAAGAATATTATCTTTTATTTACATACTGGCCCTATGTGAATGAGGAAGTGTATTAGTGGGAACCCTAGTCAACCTAGACGGATGAGACTGAGCTTATCGACAACTCGACCCTGGCGGATGAGATTGAGCTAATCAACGAGCCTACTCCTGGATAGATGAGTGCGTCCTCATCCACAAATCCACACGCACAAAAGGGTAGATTAAGCTCACCAGTAGTTGCACACCAAGAACAGGCAAGCTAGCATACGTCAATAAGCTCACAGATTCGACGAATGAACGTGTTCATTGACAGGTCCGCTCTTAGGGATGAGTGTTCCCAACAAATAACTAGCCACATGGTTTGTGGGGCCCGCTAGTTCACTTACTACAGGCAAAACCGGCCACAAGATCACTAAGGGGCACGTCGTCCAAACTCTCTCGTACTCTAGCCACATGCTCACCAAAGGGGCACGCTAGGCAACCACACAAATACACGAACTAGTCACATGCTCATCAAGGGGCCCACCAATTAACTGATTTGACGCTTGGTCTAGGGTTTGCTTCAGCCTCGGCTTGACTAATAACAATATCCCTACCTTCATGCATTCACACTAGACTTACAACTAGAAAAGATTAATCCTTCAACAGTCCAGATAAAGTCTTCCCTGATAATCGTCGAGAACATGTTATCTAAACAAACTAGTTGATACACTTATCTTAGTTTCCCTGCAAGACTAGCTAGTCAATTCTGAATCTTATCTCCGTGAGAATAACAAGTCACGTGTTCAAAGAGTAGGCTAGTCAACGACACGGCTCAACAGTCATCACCGCCTAAAGGTGGTTTAGTCAAGTGGCGACAACCTCACAAGGACGGCTTGACTCGGCGCGTCATTAGCAACATGGTGTGTGACCACTCTAAGATTAAGTGCAACAAAATACGAATAGTATTCTAAATCAACTTGTACATGAAAGACAAATTCAAAGCAATGGAAGGATATACTCAAGAGTTATGGTTTGGTGGTCTACGTCAAAGGAAAGAAGAATTAGTATAAGGAAACGTGGCTATTATCAAGGAAAGCGGTGGAATTCCTGGTCTTTCTATGTTCAGCGAATAGATGGCTATATCCTCGCAACTCCAGATAGTCTTATCCTCTGCACTAATTACAGATGTGTAATTTCGCTACTATAAATAACTACCTCTATTCAAACTTTCAACAACGACCTTCATGTCCAGAATACACAGTATTTCTCTCTCGCTTTTCTCTGAGAAAACTGCATCAAGATATTCAAGAAAGTGAATAAAGAAGCTAGGCATAGTTCAGAAACACCACACCAGTTGCGATTTAACCACCATTGAATTACACCTGATCCATCTTCTTATCCTATTTTTCTCTCCCTTAAACCAACCCATATCCTTTCGTTGCGACTGAAGCACTGATGAAACGACCAATGTGCTTGATTTAGGCTAGCAGTGTTCGAACTTGAACTTCCGCACCCACATCATACATCTCACACACATACTATAGATCTATCGTTTTAATGATCTACCATTTTAATTGTTTTGACCCCAAAACACTCTGTAGCTCTGGTGATGATATGTTGCCATAAGTGTGTCTGTGTGATTAAACTGTGATATATACTTTGTGTGAAAGTAAACTAGCAAGCTCGTTTACACGATCACTAGCTAACTCGTAGCATAGGTAATTTATTGTTTTATCCCTAAGCAACCTATCTTATTGAATATACTATAAATACAGGACACCAGAACAAAAACCACAAGCATCAAGCAAACGTAAATATCTTTGTGAAACTCTATGTAAACTCTTTACACTTCAGTAGGCTTTTTGTGGAAGTCTTCCTATATTAGGTAGTAATTCCTTCGTGGGATTTACCTCATGACTATAAAGACTTCACTTGAGAGTTGCGAAGCACAGGTAGGCGATAACATACCTTTGTGGTAATTATCAGAGTAACATGTAACCTTGGCAGCTTCAACTTGTTCTTGTCTATTCTACGGTCCTTCACTTCTGCAAAAGGCCATTCAAGAACAGTTAAGCGGCAACAAGGTTGAAATAAGCAACGTACGGCTACACATTCGTGTTATAAGGCCTAGTTAGCTCCGGTTGTGTAAGTTTCTTCAGTTATTCTTTTCAAAATTGAGGTAGAGACAAGTTAGGCATTGTTTACATGATTTACATGTCAGCCCTAACTTGTAAAGTAGATTTCCGTATAACCTTTATCATATTTAAAGGAAGTCACTTTCGGGTGTTAATATGTTAGAGGGCATATTGGACACCGGTATTCTCTCTTGCAAAGCAGAACGTCGGTTAAAGCAACTCTTAGTCTTGTAAAGCCTTTAACATCGGTTGAATGGCCTCCACAGACACACCAGAGTTTCCCTGACCTAGACTCTCAGGTATGCTTAGTTACCACTGCAATTTCGACATTGAGAATTATCATCATTATTACTTTCATGCTCCTACCTAAATGTTTCTTCTGCACTTACTTCCCTTTTCATCTGAATATCATTTACATGTTTATGATCATATAAATTGATAGGGGATGTGCTCATTTAAATCATGATAGAATTAATGCATTCAAATTCCATCTGTTTAACAATCACTACATGTATCATGTTAACAATCTGAGAATTCTCTCTTGGAATTGCCAGGGGATAGGAAATCCAGTTACTCAAAAGTACTTGTCAGATTTGGTTAGGAGTACTGACCCTGATATTTTGTTCCTAGCTGAAACTAAAAACTTGGAAGTTGTGGTTAAGCCAATCATTTTGTCTTTAGGATATAAGAAAATTTTCATAGTTGATCCAGTGGGGCTGCAGGAGGTCTAGTGGTTGCATGGAAACTGGGTACAAATATCAGAATTGGGTGCTCCTTTAAAAGTCTTATTAACTTCCATAACACTGACATAACCACAAATAAGGAGTTTATCATTTCTTGTGTCTACGAACCTTTTGAATAGAGCAAAAAATACATGTTCTGGAACTACATGGCTCAAATGATAGCCTCTCTGACTGAAGAATGGCTGGTGATAAGGGATTTAAATCTCACTTTAAATCGACAAGAAAAAAAAAAGGAAATGTCTATTGTAGAAAAGCGGAAGCAGATAGAATCAAATATTTCTTGCAGATGGACGACCTTCATGATCTAGGTTTCCAAGGGTATTCTTTCACCTGGTCCAACAAGAGGAGTGATGAGCATCTCTCGGAAGCTAGGCTCGACAGAGCTGAAAAAAAGGGGATACCAAGATATACCACCAACTTTTAGTTTTCGTGAACCTAGTTGATTTTAGGTTGTTTGAACGATATCACAAATCAATATTCAAACAACAACCTGAGTATAGTCCAGAGAACCGAACCCTAACAAGAACACGTTCTTGTAGATCTCAATAGAGATGGATTCACTACAGGTTATTGTTTTTACCTGGAAAAAACAATGTACCGTCTCTAGGTACTTTCGTAGTGCTCGGAGATCAAAGTCGAACAAGACAAGCCTAAACCAAGGATGGTCGTTCCCGTCTTGCTTCAGTCACAGAGAGGATAGAGGTTGGTCTAGGGAGGGAAACAGCGAAGAAACTTGAGATCAGGTTGAGGATGTGTTTTGGGTGTAAGAGTTCAAGATCTCCGTCGTGAAGTCGACTGGAAATCTCCAAGGCTAGAAACGTGTTTCGATTCTCAGGTGTTTTCTCTGAGGCTCTGGTTGTTTCTGGATTGTGTGTTCTAGGTGTTCTGAACGTTTCTAATGTTCTGCCTTGGAAAATAGAGGAAGCCTCTATTTATAGTTTGAACTCACCCTGATCTCTCGACAGAGAAGGTGGAAGCCGTGGAAGAGTGGAGGAGTGGAGGACATGTGTTGGTTTCCGTAACTGCCTGAGTCGTGTGGAACATGCCCACTCGCGCCATCTTCTCGTAACTGCCCACCATCTCCATCAGTTTCTTTCAACTGCCGTAGACCGCCAGACCAATACCCCTAAAGTTATCCCCCCGTGTGATGTTTTGATGTCTCGAGCGAGTGATACGCGGATATTGCGTAATTGAGTTGAGCAGAGTAGAGTCGTACGACTAATTGTCGTGACCAACATGAGTGTAGTGCCTCCGGGACACGAGTATAGGAGTGGCCTTGGCTGTTTGGCCAAGGCCATGAGTGTTTGAATGCGCCTTGGTGCTAATTATGGTGGTGCCATTGCTCTTGGCGCCACGGCCTTGGCCTTTGGCCAAGGCCAACCTGTTGTGGCGCCATGGACTATGGCGCCACGGCCTTGGCTTTAGCCAAGGCCAATCTTAGACGCGCTTTGGCGTTAGTCGTGTTAAGGTGGCGCCACGGCCTTGGCTTCTAGCCAAGGTCTGTTGACGGCTATGCTTCTCGTTATGGTCTTGGCCTTTGGCCAGACTAAGTAGGTTTGTGGCGTTTTACGCCATGGCCTTGGCCTCTTGGCCAAGGCAACATTTTGCGGATCCATGGTGGCTTCATGGTTTGTGGTGCCATGCTATGTGGCGTTTATGGCTTTGGCATCTGGCCAAGGTCGACTTTGGGCAGCCTGTGCCTTAGTCGTGGTGTGAGTGCTTATGCTACAACACACTTGAGGTCATGGCGTGTTTATCCATGGTATGCTAGACCATACTGAACTTGGGATTAGGTCCGCTTAGGCCTGTTTAGGCTGGTGTATGCTTCTCAGAGAGCTCTGGACCGGCCTGGAGCTTCAATATTTCCGAGGTTTGCACCAAGACTCGTATGTTGAGTCGCATTTAAGAGGAAATCCATGAGGATACGTCTCTGTTGATTCTTCACCGTGTACCATCAAGCGAGACCTGGCTCTGAGCATATCAATGGGTTTAATATGTTGGTGAGATCATTAGTACTGCTCTATGATATTACCCTCTCCACCGGAGTTTTAAGAGAGGGCTCATAGAGAGTTTATTCGTCTCATGGAATGGGTTGCACTCTGAGCTATAAAGATGAGCCTGAATAGGCGATTGCTTTTAGTAAGACATGGTTTCGAGAGTGTTTTGACAATCTTGTCCCTCTCTCATTTTTTCACCATCTACAGTTATGAATCAACAAACTTGCAATTACTTCAATTATATAGATCAGAGATAATATAATGCGGAAGGGAAAAGTAATGCAAGACACCAGAATTTTGTTAACGAGGAAACTGCAAACCAGCAGAAAAACCCCGGAACCTCGTCCAGATGTGAACACCCTCAGTATTAAGAGAATACAGACGCTAGCCTACTTTCAGACTTCGGACTGGAATGTATCGAGACTGAATTAACCCTACATGCAATCCAACTACCAATGTGTTCCTACGCCTCTTGGCTCCCGCAGAAACCTACGTACTTGATTCCCCTAGCTTATGTCCTTTACAAGCCTAGGAGTTGCTCCACTTCCCTTCGTGAAGACTAGCGCTACCCTACCTCTAACAGGACGCCTAAAAGTACTCTGTTAAAAACAAGAACACAATTGTGCTTTCCTTTAGACTTAAAGTCAAGGTTAATGGAAATCGGTTTTACTGAATATGGCTTATTGATCTAGCCTAAACAGCTTTACCTCCTAAAGTTAGACGAACTTAGTATTAAACTTAGTTCGTGAATATGCGTTGCTGAACTTCTGGGGTTTGTGATTCAATATCTACCTACGAAGTTTGTATCTAATCTTGTTCGTGATAAGATTGAAATAATTCAATCGAACCAAGATACAGGATCATGAATTTAACTTCCGACATGTGCTTCACGATCCTCAAGTGAAGTCTTTCAATAGTCGTAGTCCAAATGGACTTCGAGATGACGACCAACCTTTATGCAAGGATACACAGATGTGTAGAGGATTGAGGTTGTATCTTGCAGAAGGTCATCTATTTATAGTGATCACCAAGGGAGGCTTTGCTTTAAAGTTAAGCAACCTTGAGTGTGGTTCAAGCAAGTTTCCGAACTTAGAAAAGTCCATAGGCTTGTATTGAGGTCCAACTCAATCTTCTTCTAACCCGTTAGTCGAAACCTTAAGGTTGTGAGAAGACTCGCCTTGATCAAGAAGGATGGCTATGGCTCAAACAAGTTTGGCCAAGCTATGGAGTCCATACACAAGTATATGAACCCAAAGAAAACCGTGGACATGAGTCTCATGGACCTTATTGTGAAAGTTTGCAAGAACTAATCACAATAGGCAAGAACGTCAACACATGAATGCGTACATGAACGCGTACACCGTTGAGGTGTTCTTCACATGGTTTATATGTACGTGTATATGAACGCGTACATAAAGCAAGTTTGTGGAGTTCAGAAACTTTCCGAGTTCTCATGTACGCGTACATACAAATTGCTTTTTATAGCTCTTAAACAAAAACGTAGTTCAAGTTATGAACGCGTACATGAACGCGTATGGTGTTCATGCAATTTAAGAGTCAAATCTATTCCACATTCTACTTGAGCATTAGTCGTGAAATGACTGAGATGCTTAAGAGAACTAATCTTTATAATCCTTCGGATCACATAAATAACATCATAGACTATTATCATGATAGAATGGCAAATGCGAAACATGAAAGGAAAACCTTTCTAACCTTTAGTGAGGACGATATGTTTAATCAATTATGTAAGCTCCGGTCTTCATCTTCAATGGTATTCGTCTCGAATTCCTAAATCTATCATAGTCCGAGTTGTAGAGTAGAATTATCAAGGATTGTGTTTTGGTGAACTAAACTTGACAACTGACTTGAGATAACAGCATCAGTGGGTTCAACCGAGCAATGCTCTAACAAGAGCTTTGGCTAACATTTTATGGTGTAACTCCAATTGTTCGATCATAGATCGGTTGAACCCACTGGCGTTGCTATCTCAAGTTAGTTGTCAAGTTTAGTTGACGAAAGCTCAATCCTTGATTATGTATACAATATCATTTCAGACCAATATAGGTTAGTTATTCGAGAGGAAGGCCATTGAAGATGGAGACCGGGGCTTATACACTTGATATATTAATCGTCCTCATCGAAAGGTTAGAAGGTTTTCCTTTTGGTTTCGTATTTACTATTTCATCAATAAAATAGTTTATGATATAGTTTATAGTGATCTCGAATGATCAAGGACTAATTCTCTTAGCATTTACATCATTAAGTGATGAATGCATGAGTAGACGTGGGAATAGAGCTAGTTCTTGAATTTCACCTGAACAACGTACGCGTTCATATGCTGGACGGTAAAATTCCTGAACTCAGCAGTTTTTCCCGAATGCATTCATGAACGCGTTCATATAAGAGTCAGGAAACTCCTGAACTCATAAAAACTTCACATGAACGCGTTCATATAAGCCATAGATAAAAACTTCTATATTAAGGTTTTTGCCTTTTGTGAATGGATTCTCAAACTCGTTCACAATAAGGCCCATGTAGCTCTTGTCCACATTAGTATTTTACGTTCATGTATACTTATATGGACTCCATAGCGTGGTCAACTTACTTATCCATTGTTGTCCTTCGATTTGATCAAGGCGAGTCTTCTCAAGGCCTTTAGGTTTTTACCAACGGGGTAGAAGAAGATTGAGTTGGACCTCATTGCAAGCCTATGGACTTTTCTAATTTAGGAAACTTGCTTGATCCCTACTCAAGGTTGCTTAACTTTAAAACAAAAGCCTCCCTTAACGATTAATATAAATAGATGACCTCCTGCAAGATTTAAACCAATCCTCTACACATCTGTGTATCCTTGCATAAAGGTTGGTCGTCACTCGAAGTCCTTTTCTTGGACTACGACTATTTGAAAGACTTCACTTGAGGATCGTGAAACACAGGCCGGAAGTAATATTCCTGTTCCTGTATTTTTGGTCGATTGTTTTGTTGTTGTCAATACAATCAATAAAGATCAAAGATTTGATAGAAGCTTCGTAAGGCTGCACTCGGTGTTTTAGGTCTTAGAAGCTTGATAACGTAATTAACGAACTAGGTTTAATACTAAGTTCGTCACGCGTTACGAGGTAAAACTGTTTAGACTACACCAATAATCCCTACTCAGTAAATTGATTTACATTAACCTTGACTTTAAGTCTAAAGGAAATCACCTATGGTATTCTTTGTTGAAAGACAATTGAGTACAACCAGGTGTCCTGTTAGAGGCAAGGTAGCACTAGACTTCACGACGGACTGTGGAGCAACTCCTATGCTTATAAAGGACGCCAGCTAGGGGAATCAAGTGTGTTGGCTTATGTGGGAGTCAAGATACGTAGGAGCACAACGGTAGCTGAGTTGCGTGGAGGGTTAATTCAGTCTCGATACATTCCAGTCCAAAGTCTGATAATAGGCTAGCATATGTATTCACTTAATACTGTGTGTGTTCAAATCTGGACTAGGTCCCGATGTGTTTTCACTGGTTGTGGTTTCCTTGTTAACAAAACTTCTGATATTTTGCATTACTGTTACCTTCCGTTTTATATTGTTTATGATCTATATAATTAAAGTATTGAAAGTTTGTTGATTCTAACCCTTGAGTGAATCCATCTCTATCGGGATCTACAAGAACTTGTTATTGTTAGGATTCAGTTCTTGAATAAAGATCTGTACTCGGGTTGTTGCTTAAAAATTGATTTGTCAGATCGTTCAAATAACCTAATCAACTAGCTAGGTTCACGAATTCAAAAGTTGGTGGTATATCTCGGTATCCCCTCCTTTTCACCAATACCTCGGCTAATATAAAACACCTCATGGCCCTTGGTACTGACCACTCCCCTATTACCCTCAATACAAAACCAACTCACCAGTGAGGGCACAAACCTTTCAAAGTTATGGCTATTTGGCTAAAAGAAATCTTGTCAAGATCTCATCACCAACAACTGGAATGAACCTGTCTCCGGCAGTCATGCCTTCACCCTAGTGCATAGACTGAACTTCACCAAATACATCATTAAGGATTGGAACTGAACCTCTTTTGGCGGCATCAAAACTAACATAAACCTTGCTAAAGCAATCTCCTTCAAGCTAGCTCCAACAACAATCTCATTAACAGAAGTGCTGTGATTAGGGATCTAGAAAATGAGGTTACTTATCAGCACAAAGTGGAGGAAAACTATTGGAAAGATAAGAGTGGGAACCATGAGGTTAAACTAGGAGATATAAACATTTCCTATTTTCATATAAAAACCGAAAACGGATTTAGGACAAACAAGATTGAAGCTTTAAAAGATAGCACAAACAATTTGGGTTGAAGGTCAGAATCTTGTGGCTAATTTGATAACCAAACACTTTAAGTCTGTAGCTACTACCTCGAACCCGGTCATTGATCCCAATTACCTCAACATGTTTTAGCAATCATTTACTAATGAGGACAACATTAGACTTGTAGAAATCCCTACTGAAAAAGAAGGGGTACCGAAATACTACCAACTTTTTGTTTTGGCTCGTGAGTCTTATGGTTGAAGTATGGACGATCTCAAAAATCAATATCCACATTTATAACTGGAGTTGTTAAACCTCGACAAAGAGTACTTTGGAGTCAACTTCACAGTTATGCAATAACGTACTACATGATGCTTTAATTATAAATCAGAGTTATAATGCGGAAAGTAAAGCACACAAGACACCAGAGATTTTTTTAACGAGGAAACTACGACCTGTAGAAAAACCTCGGGACCTCGTCCAGATTGAACACCGCACAGTACAAACTGTCTACAAAGACTACTATAAGATTTCGGTCTGGGATGTAACATAGACCAATTCTAGCCCTCCAAGCGAACTGGCTACTGTCGCACTCCTTACGTTTCTAGATCACCCACAGATCGTCACGCACTTGATTCCCCTAGATGACGTCCGTTACAGGCCTAGGAGTTGCTTTGACCGATGCCAAAGGCTTGTGTCAGCAATACTGGCTTTTCAACCAAACTGTTGACGTATGGTGTAACTGTCCTCTATCAGTTTACCACACACAAGATGACTTCCTTCGGATTGTTAAATCCAGGTCATACGGAAATCTACTTCTTGAATCGGGGCTGACACGCAAACCAAGTAAGCAATGCCCAATTAGAATCTACCTCAGTTATACACGAAGAACCACTTAAGGAACTTATATAACTGGAGCCAACTAGGTCTTACAACACCGAGTGCAGCCGTGCGTTGCTACATTTCCAACCTTGTTGAGTAACGTATCAGTTCTTGAATAGCCGTATATCAGAAGAGACGGAATTTAGAATAGACAAGAACGTGATCAGGTTACCAAGGTTACAAGTTAATCTGATTTCAACCAAAGATGGTTTCAATCTCCTACCTGTGCTTCCCAACTCTCAAGAGAAGTCTTTATAGTCGTATAGGGAGTTCCCAGAGGAGCTGAAAACTATAGAGGATGACTATACCACAACAAGCATTCACCGAAGTGAAAAGAGTTTACGCTACCTTCCCTAAGGACCTTCACGTATGCTTGATGCTTGCGGTATTTGTTCGTAGGCACCTCTATTTATAGCACTCAATAAGATAGGTTGCTTTGGAATTAAGCAATCAATTACTTGTCCCACAAGTTAAGGAAACCCTAAACTTGCCAACCAAGTAATAGAGATTAATCTAAATTGGAATTCTTTTTAGAATTATCTGCCAAGTGTTTTGTTGGCCCAAAAACACTTCAAGATAGAAATCCAACATACAAGAGATAATCTTATCTTATTGACTCATTGAGGATCGTTAGATGGAACACAAAAGGTATTTATGTTTTACACAAGTCCATCTAAGAGATAAAGGAGTTTTGGAATTTGACTCAGGGTTAAATTCTAGGAGAATATTCACTAAATCCAACACCAGTAAGATAGCTACCGTCAGGTTCACGTAGTGGTACGTGAACAAAATAGCCATCTCGAACTCAGGGAATTTCCGAGTGTCTGGTACGCAAACCGGTTCGGGAACCGTCTGCCTGTCAAATTTCATCAAATCTGGATTCCGCTGGAAGTACTGGGCTAAGCCAGAACTTAGACGTGAGAACGTCCTCAGCTGTGATCCATGGACTCTTTGCTCAAGAGTACTCCTTTAGATTCATCCATATCCAACTAACAGTTTGCAAGCAAACCATTGCAATGGACACATGGCGTCGAATCTATCTCATACATTCTTGTACTCACAGTATTTGTGGGATCAAACACTGGTCATGACACAAGGCCACGTTACACAAGAATACGATCTCAATCGCTATTATCACTACTAAAGTAGTCGACTATATTTCGAAAGAATAGAGAAAGTAGAATAGAAGAATATCCATAAAGTCATAACTCCTACTAACCTTTTGTCGATGAAGAATAATTGATGTCTTCTTTGTCTTCACAGTCTTCGTCTTCAAGGTCTCTACTACTTTGTCTATATCCCATTTCTGAATTCTAAACTCTAGTAGGCTAAATCAAGAATTGAGTTTTGACACCTAAAACTGACAACTAGCTTGACATACCAACGCTAGTGGGTTTGACCGGACAATGCCCTAACACCTACCTTAGAGGAAGTTAGGAATGTGGTGTTTTCCATGGAGTCGGATACCTCTACGGGGCCTGATGGGTTCACACCTAGGTTCTTTCAGATGAATTGGGAGGTGGTAGGTTCAGATGTGCATAGTATGGTTAGTTGTTTCTTCACCACTGGTCATATCCTTAAGGAAATCAATGCAACCTTTATAACCTTGATACCCAAGATTGAGTTCCCACAAACAACTAGTGACTACAGACCCATTAGTCTTAACAACATCATCTATAAGGTTATATCAAAAACTCTAGGAAATAGGTTGAAGTCTGTGGTACCCAACATCATATCCCTTACCAAGCAGCCTTCATGCACAAGAGGCAGATTTCATATATTGTTTTCATTGCCCATGAGCTTATACACACCATGAGAGCTCAAAGAGGAAATGAATTCCTTATGGGGATTAAAATCGACATGTTGAAAGTATTGTGTCCTCTGCTTCCTTTTATATGGTGATCAGTTCATCCCCTCTAAAGGTCTAAGATAGGGGGGGGTCCTTTATCCCCCTATCTCTTTATCATATGTATGGAGGCATTGTTCAAAGAAATCTCTAATGCATAGAGTGAAGGCCTTATCCATGGGGTTAAGGTGGATGAAAATGCCCCTCTCATATCCCATTTACTGTTTGCAGACGACTTGATATTGTTTAGCACTAATACTGATAGTGATAGTCACATCATCCTCAATTTGTTTGATGAGTTTAGTGGAGCCTCAGGTCAGTTAATAAACATAGAAAAGTCTGGGATTTTTTGAGTCCCAAATATCACTAGCAAACCATTGACTCGGTCACTAACATCATATGTGTCAAGAGAATTTCTCTCAACGACAAATACATATGAGTTTAGTGGAGCCTCGGGTCAGTTAATAAACATAAAAAAGTCTGGGATTTTTTGAGTCCCAAATATCACTAGCAAACCATTGACTCGGTCACTAACATCATATGTGTCAAGAGAATTTCTCTCAACGATAAATACCTAGGAACCTCCTTTTTCATTCATGTGTCCGAAATTAAGTATTTTCAGGTGATAGTGGACAGAGTTGAGACTAAACTGCAAGATTGGAAGCGTAAAACCCTGTCCACTTCGGGTAAAGTCACTCTCATTCATGTGTCCTCCTCGACAGTTCTGAACTACCAGATGAACTGTTTTAAGATTCCAATTGGGGTGTTGAAGAAAATAATGATATGCAAAGAGACTTTTTTTGGGGTAAGGATGGATGTGGAAAAGAAAGGGTCTATCTCAAAGCTTGGGTCATTTGTAAGCCTAAATGTATGGGTGGTACGGGTTTTCTCAACCTCGGAATTTTCAATGAAGCTATGGTTGCAAAAGTGATATGGAGACTGCTAAACGAACCCGACTCCTTATGGGAAACTATAATGAAGAACAAGTACTTCCCAAACACAAGTGTGCTGAATTCCAACAACAATTGCTCTGACAAAGCATCTTGGGTGTTGAAACAACTAGACAAAACAGTGGTTCACATAAGAAACAATGCTGAATGGGTGGTATGAAATGGTAGCACAATAAGGGTTTGGGATGATATATGGTGCACATGTCCGATGTACCAGTTCATTGAACTAGTTGTATTGCGGAACCAATTCACTTTCCTAAAAGACCTAATGAGATTAGATGGTAATCAGTTAATATGGAATGTGGAAAATCTTGAGCTCATTTTTTATGAAGAAACAATGCCAATTATAATAGCAATTCAGGTATCCAGCCTTAGAAAGGATGAAGTGAAATGGAAGTTGCAACAGAATGACAAATTCTCCATAAAGTCTCTTTATGCCAACCTGACCATAAGAGAACCGTTTGTCAAACAACCACCTGCTTTCCCTTGGAATAAAAACTGGAGATTGAACACACTTTCCAGAATCCAAACATATCTGTGGAAATGTGTTCATTCGGTGCTTCCTTTGAACGAGAGAGTTGGTCGTATCCTCTCCTACATCGATAAGACATGTCCCCTGTGTGGGAACCTTGAAGAAACCATATCCCATACCTTTATGTTTTGTGACTTTACTGCCTCTGTGTTTTCTGCTTTGAATATCGATCTAACAGCTGTCCTTTGCACCCATTCTAATTTCCAGGAGTGGCTGCTCAGTTGGTTTGATACAGGTAACAACATTCTTTTCAACTGCCCAGATTGGCCTGAAACTATGGCCACTATCCTCTGGGAGTGTGGAAAGCCAGATGCGACCTAGTTTTTAGGGGGGCAAGAGCTACTGGAACTACAATTGTATCTATGGTTAATAGTAATAGAAGGATAAAAAAGAGTGAGAATCAGTCAGAGCAGGTTATTCTCAGATCACTAAGGCCTGTCAAAACCCATACGCTGACACTTAAAATTTCTGCATCTTCAGCTATGAATCAGAATAATAGCGAATGTGGTTTTGCTCTGATAGTTTCTGATCATGTAGATAACTATGGAGCCGCAAGATGCACCTACAAAAATGAGGCTCAAGAGAAGAGCTAGAGGAAGAGATGGCTTCTACGACAATCTGTTGGATGCGAATATGAACCACACATCAATTCAGATTGAGGGTAATAATGAGAAAGTCCACGAAGCTATCAGCAGAAGTTTAACAACAACAAAATCAGTTTCACAAAGGTTGCATACATGCAATAATAACAATTTAAATCAATGTAGTTCGAGTATCAACTCTCTAAGTTGTATTACAGTGTCTGAAAACCTTTATGCTTCTAAGCTAGCTAGTATCTATCTAAATCAAAAAAGTTGTAAGCAATGGGATGAGTCCTTTATGAGATCGGTCTTGATTAACTTGCTTCAACATGTAACAATATCCAGAACTTCAACATGTAACGACAGGGTGTTTCCCTGGTGTATCTATTAAATAAAAGAGAAAATTATTTATATGACCCTGATAATTTTGGTCTTTATTCTTTTAACCCCAGGGTTTTTACAATAATTATACAAATTATTGATATGACCCTATATATTAAAATCACTTTTACTCTAATGTTGGAAAAAAATAAATATCTCACGTAATATAATTCAAAAATTAACAATTTTTATATATTCCGAAAGCTCTCGATGAGATCTACAAACCGAGTACCATTGTCGATATGTTTCGAAGATTTTTTTTTTCACGTTACCGGTGATGGTTGTTGTCTTTGTGTGCATATTGTCTTCACATCAAAATTTATAATGATAACTTGTTTGTTGTTTTCACTATGGATATCCATTTTGCCATGAAATTCAAACTTTTAGAAAACTTGATCGGATTGTGCATATTATCTTCACTAATTCTGTTATCCATTTCTCAATGAAAGTGTTTATGGTGTTTATTCTTCAACATGATGTGAATAATATATGCACATCTAATTTCTTGGAATTCTAAGCTACGACTAATAGATGTGAAGAGTATATGCACATCTAATTTTTTGGAATTCTAAGCAACAACTTATAGATGTAAAGACTTAATGCACATTTATTAGATGTAAATAGTATATGCACATCTAATTTTTTGGAATTCTAAGCTACAACTTGTAGATGTAAAGACTACATGCACATCTATTAGATGCGAAGAGTATATGCACATCTAATTTTTTGGAAATTCTAAGCGACAACTTGTAGATGTAAAGACTATATGCACATCTAATTTTTTGGAATCATTTAGACAATAATATTTTTTTTAGGAAACGAAAGTTGATATTCGTATTTATGCTTGTTGTGTAGGTCTTTCAAAGAGCTTTCCGAAAATATAAAATTTGTTAAATTTCAACGCACGGTTAATGAGATATATTATATTTAAGTTTGATTGACAATTATACCCTTAAAAGATAGAATTTTCATACTTTATTTAAATGACCCTAAATATTTCTCTTTTGATCTTCAATATTAAATGGGCCTCATCCATCTCAAGTCCAGGGTCGAGGGAGTTAGGGGGGTCGGTCAAACACTTCATTTCCAGTAAAAAAAAAAAAAAAGGGAAGAGGGGAAATCGTAGCCACCACAAAGACAAACGGAAGGTATCTTGACCGTTGCGTGCGTGACACAACAGTCCCTTCTCTCTTGTGCGGAAGAGGCGTTGAAACCCCTCCCATAATGCTTGCGTGTACGTATATGACGTGGTGGAGAAGCGTGGAGATAACACGAGTCAAGACTCGAACTCATTTTCAGACCGACTTCTTCTGGTACAAGGTTTTTCTTTCTTTCATTCATTCACATTCATTCTGTAAAGTTCCACCCTCTCTCTCAGTTGCTTGAGCTGATCCAAATAATGCTCTGAAAAAGTCGAGATAGAGAGATAAAATTGGGGGTTTATTAATTCTGGTTTAATGTCTCGAGCTCCATCAACATTGATGACAAATTTCTCAGATGGAAATATCATGGATTTTGTTGATAGTAGAAACGTTGAAATTCGTAATGTAAGAAACGTTTTTTTTTTACCTATCTTATTCATCTATTTCAATTTTGTTTCTACATATTGTTTCAATTTCTTTAATTCATTAACTTGCATAGGTTTCCTTTAGTTTTTCAAGTATTATCAATAGTTATGGATTTTAAGTGGCAGTTAAGTAGTTGATTGATAGTAACTAATCGGTAATCTCATAAGCAAGTTCAGGAGATTTTCCAACACATAGAGAGTAGAAAAAAAAAAAAAAAAACTTAGATATTCACCACCAGAAATCTGGATTTTAAAAATCTAACTAGCAATTACCTCGTCCGAGCGCTTTTACACTTGAAACAAGCACTAAACTTTTATTATGAATTTGATGAAGTCTCTGTCATCTGTTACATTGCCTTAATTTTTGCATATATGACTTGTTTTATAACTACTCGAATGATTATGTTCTACATTGTCGACGAGTGCTGAAATTGTTTGACTTTCTGGTTGGACAGGATATTAATCACCGGTTGCAAATGCACTCCTCTTTGGTGCGGAGGCTTTCCTTTGAGAGGGAGTTGGAGGTATGTTTAGTTATAAAATTTCAAGCATAGTTAAAAAACTGCTGAGAAATTGCACTGTATGCTATCATAGTTAAAGACCTCATTTATATTTTGTAATGCGGGTGTTTACTGTTTGATTTGGTTAGTAATAGATATAAGCTGTCGAAAAACAGATGCTCCTGTTTAAGCTTTTGTAGAAGAAGAGTATTCAAGCTAGATGTTCCAAATGACACAATCTCTTATAAGTGAGAAAACTGTTGTTCCGCCTTTGTTGTAAAATACATGATCATATAAAATAAAAATAACATTTGCTAAGCACCACCTTTTTTTTTTTTGAAATAAAGAATGCCCTGCAAACAAAGTAGGCACTAAGGGTTTAACGGGTATATATTTTTCTTTCATCAACTAATTTGGTTATCTAAGGTTGAGCTACCATATTTAACAGGGTCATCAGGGTTGTGTTAACAGTGTGGCATGGAACTCAAGCGGGTCACTCCTGGTATCTGGATCAGATGATGCACTAGTATAACGCTTTAACCTCTTATCTTCTTTATTCACCCCTGTTAAATGTTCTTACCCTTCTTTTCCCCTAGATTTTGATGCTTCTTAAATTGTGCAAGGAGTTTGCGCACTCCATGTATTCTTGTGCTTCACTTTCATATATGGATTCCTAATGCTTGACAAGTTGTTGCAGATTAATATTTGGAGTTATTCAAGCAGGAAGCTTTTGCACAGTATAGAGAGTGGACATTCCGCAAACATATTCTGTACAAAATTTGTTCCTGAGACTTGCGATGAGCTTGTGGTGTCTGGTGCAGGAGATGCAGAGGTAATCTCAGATGAGAATCAATTTCAAGAATTATGCAAAACCAAGGTTCATTTCATGTATTTGGTGAGTTATGGTTTTGTTTACAGGTCCGCCAATTTAATCTATCTCTCTTAACTACGGGAAAACCTGGAGAGAACGCAATGGAACCTTCAGCATTATTTCAGTGCCACTCAAGGAGAGTGAAGAAGTTAGCTGTAAGATTCCGTTGCAGTAAATACTACTCTATTCTATTACTTGGAACTTTCGCTGAAAATAAGTACGATTAGCAGCCAACGTATTTCGTTCTATGACTTGCAACTTGTTCATTGCTCATAGTTTCACGACTTGCATATTGGGTATTTATATACGTATGTCCTGCAGGCGTATTTTATGCACATCTGTACACTAAGCGTTTTGGCATGCGATGAACTTCAATATTAAGTAGTGCAGCTATAATAGTGCGTGCATTTGATTTATATTTTTATGGAACTACCGGTTGTTTTGCAGGTGGAAGTTGGGAACCCTAATGTTGTATGGAGTGCGAGTGAAGATGGAACTTTGCGGCAGCATGACTTCAGGGAGGGTACTTCTTGTCCTCCAAATGGATCATCTCACCAAGAATGTCGTAGTGTTTTAGTGAGTAATTAATTGTATCTTTTGAATTCCATGTTTCCTGTTATGATCTTGCCATTATGATAGGTGATTAATCAACCATGACTTGCTTTTATACCATCTTTAGACGTGATCCTTTTAACTGCTATCAAACCCAATTTGGGAAGGGGACAGCATGGTACATCCATAAAAAGTGTTCTGAATTTATTGAGTTTGTCTTAGTTGAAAGCCTAGTTGTGAGAATGCCGCCATCACTGCTATGGATGTTCTTGAAGTTTGTAAAGTGGTTATTTGTTGGAATTATAGTAGTTTAGGATTTTCAATTTTTTTTTTTGAATTGGATCTTTTCCTGCATCTTAAAGTGGTTCTTTATGTTTAGTTTTTAATGACAGCTTGATTTGCGTTGTGGAGCAAAAAAATCACTAGCTGATCCTCCTAAGCAATGTCTGTCCTTAAAATCTTGTGACATCAGTACTACTCGCCCTCATTTACTCCTTGTTGGTGGCAGGTGCTTTTCATGCTAATTGAGAATCCAAAACTTTCGATACTTTCGTTTTTATAAACTAATCATATGTAATATCATTTTCTTGTGCAGTGATGCTTTTGCTCGTTTGTATGATAGAAGGATGCTTCCACCACTTAGTTCTTGTCAGACGATGATGAAGCCCCCACCATGTGTTGATTACTATTGTCCAATCCATCTTTCTGATCGTGTTAGTTCATTACACCTATACATTTACAAATACTGCGGTATCTTCGATTAGCCACCAAAATTTCCGTGTTGTGAGCTTTAGTGGTTCTAAATGCCACTGCAGTAATTTCTGACACGGCCAGCTAGTTACACTTTTTTTCTTCTATATATTCTATCAGCGAGTGTTTTCCTTGTTGAGATCTTTATGCATCCAACCCCAGGACGTGACTTGTCAGAGCTATAATGCAATGATCTCCTACAGGGCACAATTTTGAAGAAGTGTTATCTCAATCACATATTTAGAAAAATGAATGTGATATCTCAATCACATGTTTCTATCTTTATTTTGCAGAGAACTCCAAGTTTACACCTGACTCATGTTACTTTTAGCCCAACTGGAGAAGAAGTTCTCCTCAGCTATAGCGGCGAACATGTTTATCTAATGGATGTGGACTCTGGTACTTCCAGTTAACCTTTTTTTCTTTCCCTTGCAGTCTTGATTGGAACTATTTTAGGGTGCATTGTTTCTGTTGTCAGTGTTGTACTTGCACATCTATAATGTTGCCTATATAATGAGTAGTTCCTGGTTTTTTTTTTAATGTGTTCTGTTACCATTCAAAAAAAAAAGAAGTGTTTTGTGGTTTGACAACGACCACTAAGAATATCATGTTTGATTATCTTGAGATTTAGTGATTCATGGTACTGTTACTGGGCATTAAAATCCAAATGATTCAAACATCGTCTGACAACTGGTTTGAACCTTGTATAGTAATGCAAATAGAAAAATAGAATGAAAGAAAGAAAAAGAGGAGAGGAGAGTAAAGCGTGTAGAGTGCAAGAATTGCATCCAGGAAGAAAAGCTGATGATTAGGTATATAGTTTTTAATATTATTCCAAGACCCGAACCTACTATGTGTGTGTTGCACATGAATGAGAGTAGTGGTAAACCATTTACTCAGTGATATGTATGCTGACCAGTACTCATACTTATGTCTTGCACCAATTTATAATTCTTTTTCTTATCTTAATGCTTTCAGGGGGTCAAAATGTCGCGAAGTATTCGGTAGACGATGTTTCAGAGCAATATAAGCTGGTAGCCGCAACCAGTAAAACCACGACTGAAACGCCGGCACGACAAGTCTTCGGCAATGATATACGAAGAAGAAGAGGAAATTTCTCTGACATGGTTTGTTGTGGTTGTCCTAATATATGTATATATAATAGAATTGTTGTCCATCTGCAGACATTTTTGCTAACTCAACATAGTTGTTACAGCTTGGGAAATGCAAGGAGTTAGTTGAAATTGCTGAAGCGTCCTTAAGGGAATCAAAAAACTACTATGGTATTGAAGCATGCAATGAAGTACTAGATGGGAATGCTTCTGTGATTGGGCCACATCTGAGGCATGAGTGTTTATGTACTCGTGCAGCATTGCTCCTTAAGGTTTCCTTCATCAAAACTTTCACTTAAGTAAATCTCATGTATAGTCGCCTTAATCCCTTGGTAATGAATAATTATTATGTTTTCTAGAGGAAGTGGAAAAATGATATCCATATGGCAATAAGAGATTGCAAGAAAGCTCGAAGCATCGAACCTTTGTCATTTAAGGCACACTTCTATATGTCGGAAGCTCTTTTGCAGGTAATTTTCTGGAGTCAACCAGTAATTAAGCTTTGTTTTTCATGACTCAGTCAAGGCATAGTCAGGCGATAAACTTGTTACCCCTCATTTCAACTATGCTTAATTAGGTCTCAAGCATTTTGTTTCTATCCTTTTCCCTTACTGCTACCTTCAATGTTAATTACTGTGTTTCAGTTAGGGAAGCACAGAGAAGCTCTGGAGTACGCTATAGCTGCACAGCTTTTGACTCCATCGAATTCAGAAGTGGCAGAGAGAGTTATCAGTATTAAAGAACATCTTGCCGCAGGTAATTTTTATTTTAGAATATCACTCCTATGGCATGTTGTACTGAAAAGCAAGAGTGGTTAGCACATCTTGCTTTGAGAAAGTGGAAGGAAGAAGGCAACTTGGAGAAATATGTTCATTCGTTTTCCCATAGGGGATTCCTTCCATTATGTGCTTTGTTTTCGATTGAAGCATATACGACATGCTTTCTCGAGTTTGTGATGGCTTTTTTGCCTTTCCTTCTTATATTTTCTTGGGGTTTGTTCAAAGCATTCTTCTCAATGTTTGTTCATTCATACCTGTAAAATCAGACATGTATTTTGTTTTGCTTGATAGCTGAAGCTGAAAAGAGTAATGCCAGTGATGGGCAATCCCTGTCTGAAGCTCCACCAGGAAGAATTCGGACAGCGATTGACGTACTGAACAGTGATGCACCAGTAGATGATGTAAGATCCAGAGAGGATTCTGATTATGAAGCAGAAGTTGAACTAGATTTTGAAACGTCGATGTCAGGTGATGAAGCAAATGCTGCACATTCTGGTCCTCATATAAATTTCAGATTTCGTCGGAGAAGCGACTCAGCCAGAGAAAGTAGCTGTACAAATGGCTCCTGTGGATCTACCTCATCCTCATCGTCTCAAAATGATAATTCCTCTTATCAGGTTGCTATAACTCTTGTTGCCAATTAATAGAATTTAACAAAAAACATTAATAGTTTCATGATAAACAATCATGTGTTAGTATGTAATCTCATTTCTTTTTGTCATTCGTGTATAATTTTGATGTGTTTTATTAAGTGAGGTTCGTAAAAAGTAAAGTGCTGCGTTTCCCTTTCGTTTTTAACATGTTATTATGTTGTCCCTGTTTTTCCAGCCTGAAACAGTTGTTGATATGAAACAAAGATATGTTGGACATTGCAATGTAGGGACTGACATCAAGCAGGCCAGTTTTCTTGGTCAAAGAGGTATAGATGGATAGCGCTGTAAATTTTTTCTATTTCTTTGAGAGTGCGATTCCAAAAATTATCTTTTGTAACTCAAAGTCTGACACGTTCACTGATCATTATTTTTCACCGTACTCTTCATCTGTCTGTTTGATGTCCACGGACCAAGAATTTACTAGTTTTTGTGCTATTTATTTGAAGTTTAGATTTTGTAGTCTATCACTGGAGGAAAAATGGCTATTATGGAAATTTTGAAGCTTAATGTTGTGGATACCTTATGTAGGGGAATATGTTGCTAGTGGAAGCGATGATGGGAGGTGGTTTATTTGGGAGAAGCGAACAGAAAGACTAGTAAAAATGTTTTCTGGGGATGAAGCAGGTGAAATTGCCTCCTATTTGATATTTTTTATAATTGCAGATTGCTTACCTTCTGGTTTTGATTTATAAATTAGTCGAATGCTTTAATCTCTTTGTTCTCTCCTAGTTGTGAATTGTGTACAGTGCCATCCATTTGATTGTACCATTGCTACCAGCGGGATTGACAACACAATCAAGGTGAGAATAACAGGAAAGTTTGGAAAGTTTCCATCAGTGGGGTTACTTACAATCTTGGTTAAGAAGTTGAATCTATTATATCATATAATTTGTTTTAGATATGGACGCCGGAAGCGCCAGCTCCATCCATTGTGGCAGGAGTTTCGGTGGGGCCTGAGATGGCAGATGTGCTAAGTGTCATGGAGACCAATCAAAATAAGTTGTCGCGCAACCGTAATGTCCTGTAAGATTTTTTGACTTTTGTGCAGTCAAGGATTAATTATAAGTGTCCATTTTTTGCTTAAGACTGAATGTTTTTTACTCCATACTTACTCTCTGGGCATGATGAGTCACAAATTCGATAGCGAGTGTGTTTCAACCTGCAATCTTGATTCTTTCTACTGCAAAGCGCACTAGGAGCAATTTTTGATAAAGGAAATAAAAAACAGAAAAACAATGCACAAAAGAAAAACACGTTCTAAAATACTTGTAGAACATACAAATTAAAACGTACTTCTATTAGAAACTCCTTGCCAACTGAGCGACTATATTAAGCAGGTAATGCCAAGCCATATAGTGACCGACCCTAGTTATTATATTACATCTGTTTGGGATATTTTTGACGTATAGTTTATTGAACTTCTTAACACAAGTTTCCAAAAGAACGAGTCCCTAGTTGGTGAATACTTGATATTCATGTTCTTATTGGTGTTACTATAATTGTTCTTGTATTGATGTTGATACTACACCAACAGGCCCTTTGAACTTCTGGAGCGTTTTAGGATGCATGAATTTGCTGAGGGAACCTTGCATCCATTTGAATGTGCTCAGACATGAGGTAATTATACCATTCTGGATCAGAAAAGTTTTTTATTCTAATAATGAACTGTAGAATGCAGTTAGGACCAATATACGGGACGAGCTATCCTTGCCGGCACTAGATAGTTATAGTGAAAGTATGAGCCTATTTTGCCATACATACAGACTCCCTAACCATAAGAACCATGTATACGATTAAAATTAATATCACCTGCAGGCAAAATCAAATTTCATTATCCGGTGACAGGTACATAATCAGTGAATCTGAAAACTCAAAAGGGTCTGCCTGCAAGCACTTCTGTAGTTCACTAGAACGTGATTGTCTTGCCGCAGTCTGTTTATTATCGCTTGCATTGTGTTTCCTTGTAATCCCTTCAAACCTGTTTGTTGTCTTATTTCAGTTGTCCTGCTGCACAAGGTATACTCTCGAAGTTGGAATTCGGGTAGAAAATCAGAGTTCTCTGTTCAGGCAATTTTGTGCACATTTGGTGACATGAGGGTGTAGTGGTTATAGCATCCTTTTTTTGTTAATAAAGAAATTTAGCAAGTAGAGGAACATTGTTGTACAGCGTGGTGGTTGTGGATTTGGTGCTCCAAATAATATTAGGCAAATGTCGTCAGGTTTATCTATGTTTTGCAATATGAAAGTGCATTGTATATTCAGATTATGCATGTGTAAATGTTCTCTGCCATATTTGCCGCATCCTGACTTTATACAAGTTACAGTTGATATACTCTGTTTGATGTTAGATTTACTATGTGGTTTCTGTATACTGAAGTAGAACTTGCTCAGTATATCCTTTCATACAAAATTCCTTCCATTTTCTAATTCTCCATCTTTAAGTTCAATGGCTTCTTAGATGAGTTAAAAATCCTTTTATGTTAAAGGCTCATAATTTCTGGCATTAATAGTTGCCCTTTCGTGATCTATAATGCGCCAGTACTGCCCTTTCGTGATCTATAATGCGCCAGTACTGCCCTTTCGTGATCTATAATGCGCCAGTACTGCACGTAGCAGTTTACGGAAAGAAGTCGGGTCAGTTTACGGAAAGAAGACGGGTTTCAAATTCTTTCATCGGATTGGGAAATTCTTCGCATGCGAGATTTTTGAAGAATTTAATCACAGATGAAAAACGAAAAATTCTGAGGTCTCAATCTTCAAAATACGATTCTAAGAAATATGATATCTAAGATAATCATGGTTTTAAAATAAAGAGAGACGATCTTATAGCCAAATTTAAAATCTTTGATCATGATCGTAAGACTGAATCCAAGTCTATTGCGTTTGATGCAATCAACGACACTAATCACACATTAACAAGCACATTATGGGTTGACGATTGTGATGATCAAAGCGACTCTAACATAAATTCTACCTTGTCTTTGATAACTCAACAAATTAGGGAACTTCTGAAGAATAAAAGAGATCCACGTTCGAGACGACCGCTCTTAAATACACAGGATCTCAATAGAGATGGGAATGTTCAAGGAGAAGAATCCAATGCTACAAGTGTCGTGGTTATGGACATATGATAAAGATTGTCCAAGCAAGGAATACTGCAGTGCACTCACCGCAACTCTCGATGATATGCCTAACGAACATATTTTTGAGAATAATACGCCTGGTCAAGCGTATATTGCAGAGGATTCTAATAAGGATGATCCAGATACTCTTATTTTGGACTTCCTTGATAAAAGTGAAGTACTCATAAAGGAAAATCTTCAACCGAAGAAAACCCTTAGAGACAACTAAAGAATCTTTGTTCAAGACAACTAACAAACTTGAGAAATCAAATTGTGAATTGTCGAATCTTTTATCCGAAAAGGAAAAAGAGATTTATACCCTAAAAAATTTCAAAAATTATCTGGAAGCTCAGATAAGATTTCCGCCATGCTGTTTGGGCAAAAGTCATTTGGAGATACCAATGGTTTATGGTATAATGGTAACTCTACGTTGATGAATAACAATGCGTTCATTCTTACGTGATCCTCTCCTCCTGGTAATTCGATTTTGGAGCCTCTGAGAAAGCTCTATCTCAGAAAAAGTGTTGCTCGTACTGTGAAAGGATAATCACTCCTTAGGAAGATGCAGGAAGCTTCAGCAAAAGAAAGCTCTTGTTGTTAAACTGGAAATTGATTTAAAGAAGATGAATCAAAAGCTAACAAGTTTGGTGTAATTGCTGGAAATACTGAACTAGTGCTAGAGTTACCTAGCTGAATCAGTACGAGTTGGGACGTTTTTTCCGCGTCCTAGGTGAGCCTGGTTCGTGTCCAACCGAGTTACACGTGGGACGCGCACGTGTGTGCATTTGACACGCGTCGTAGCCGTGACGGCTCCCGAAACGCCGCGTCCGTACAACCAAGCATGACATGTGGAAGGAAAAAATTCTATACTGAGCATAATGTCATCATATATCTTATATATTTTTTTTGTACGGAAATGTAAATCTACGCTTCTTTGATCCTAAGTGCTATCCACAGAGAAGATATGCTGTTCTAAATGCACGAAATGTAAAATTTTATCATGCTATTTTATATGTTAGGAAAGAAATTTTTCGTAGTGAGAGTTCTGATATGCTATTCTATACTGAGCATGATGTCATGATATATTTTATATATTTTTTTGTGCGGAAATGTAAATCTACGCTTCTTTGATC
>JAJJMA010083031.1:42155-54896 GCA_023529015.1 Papaver nudicaule
GGGGGACTGCGTACTCCCTCCCAACAACACCTAGTGCGGGACGCACTTTTATAAATTTGAATTCTCAGATTCTGTATTGCAGGTATTGTATGACCTTTGTTTTTCCTCTTTTCCTGAATATTTTATTATATCGTATTATTTGAACTGTTCTCTTTTAAGTTTTATGATTCTTTATCGATTTTTCTTCTCTTTACTTCAACAATAATTCACTTTTATCTTGTCTCTCTCAAGAACACTATTTCTTTTCATCTTATCTTTTTTATTATTTCTCAAATGACTTCCAATTCTTACTGCTCTAATTTGAAGGAAAGGTATCCTACTCTAAAAAATGTCGACGTTTATATTCGTCAAATCTATAAGTATCAAGATATTTCTAAGATTCCCATGGATAAGGTTAAAATCGGTGAGTTGTTAATTTCTGAATTTCAACTTCATTATATGAAATTTCCCCTTTCTCGATTATTCGTAAATTCCTTATGTATGTCGGATTAGCTCGATGGATAATGCTATTTTCTATAATGAAAGTAAAAAATCTTCCAATAAATCCATTGAAGCTCTTGATATTTTCCTTAGATATGATGTTTATCAAGTTGATCCTCGGCGATCCCATTTGTTTTGACTTCGTTGTAAAAGGGTTGAGTGGTCTCTGGAAATTGAGTTTAGCCCTATTATGACCGGGATGGTAAAAACTTGATGTTGAATGTTGATCATGATATTCATAAACCCCTGATTATTTCTGGTAATTGGGAATGTGGTTATCACCTTACTTCAGCGGATCGTCGGCTGCCATACTTTTTCAACTTGCTTCCTTATAGGTGTAAGTTCCTTTCTTGTGATTATTTCAGTGTGCTGCTTCTATTGTTCTTAAAAATCTTTCTATGAATACTATCGCTTTTAATTCATTGTGTTTTTCGCAGGTACTCTTGATCCTCCTAATTCATCTGCTATTGAGGGTTTTTATAGGAAAATCGCTTCTCCTTCTGTTTCTGATTCTAAGATCGAACGGATGGTTCAATCTATTAACTGTAAACCAAATAATCAGGATAGCACATTCGATTTTCGTCAGCATCGTGTCCAATGGGATAAAATTCCTTCTTTTGCAGAGCTTTCTACTTTATATGCTACTCAAGTGATGACTAAGGGTACTACTCCTAAAAGGAAGTCTAAGGAGGTAAATGTCAGTAACGATCAATTTTGTGCTAGTACTAGACTTTCTTTGCCTGCAAAAAGGCCTCGATCTTCTATCGTTAAAAATACTCGATCATCTCTAAGGTTTGCTACTCCAGTCAATGAACCCATTCATGCACCGGAAAATTTGCCCAAGAATATAAATCTAGAAAAGGTTTCAGAACCTTCTGTTAAGATGATCAATCCAAAGAAGAATGTTAAGGAAAATTCTCCCAGAAGTAACTGTGATGCTAGTGATAAAGCTAAAGCTAACTTATGTAAGGAAATGGCTATTTCAGGGATTTTACAGCAGCTCCGTGACAATTTTAAGCTTGATTTTGTGATCTTAGATAAATTCCGCAATCTTTCTTCTGTCTTTGGAAATCCTGAATTAGCATATAAATTTCTGTCATCATTGGTTCGCCCTGAGGATATTTATAGTCTGAGTTCTTTAGATTTTCCCATCTTTAAGATTTTTGGCGCAGATTCAGTAATGAATGTAATTTCCTAACTTTTTATTCTTTAAGTTTTTCTTTATATTGGGTCTACCATGAAGACTATACTAATTTTCCTTTTTATATTTTTTCAGAGTATGGTTGCGCTAATGAGTGGAATGCAAAGGGCTGAAAAGGCTGAGATTGATTTTTATACATCTAAGAGTGAAATTGAGAGGTTAAAAGACTATGCAATTGAAACTGCGGACCGCTCCGAGTTATATGCTTCTTTTTTGAAGGATTTTGAGCAGTTTAGAATTTCTATTTCTAATTCTCAGAAACTTCTAACGGAAAAAGATGAGGAGTTGAAAGTCCTAAAATCTACTAAATCACTATGTGATTCTTCTGTGGCTGAAGTAAAAGAACGTGTGGCAGTAATGAACATGCTTTTTACTGAGTCTAATGCTTCTAAGACTATTCTTGAGAAAGAGTCTTTATTTATGATGGAGAAATGCACTGCTCTAGAATTATCTAATTCAAGATTAAAATTGAGTAATGACGCGTTAGAGAAAGAACTTACTGAGTTGAAGTCGCATCTTCTCATCCTTTGATTCTTCTAACATTTCTTCTGTTGTTGCTGCTTTTCTTTATCATTTTGGAACATCTGTATTTTTAGGATTGTTGGATGTTGTATGTTTGTTTTATTCGCACATGTGTTTTTCTTTTTCTTTTGTTAAAACTGTTTTAGCGTTGTTATTTATTTATATATGTGTGTATGGTGATTTCAGGTTCTTGTCTTTCGTTTGCTTAATTCGAATTTAGGGTTCTTTACCTCTTCCCATTTGAGAACACATCTATTTCTCAAATGGTGCGGACAGTCTTATTTCGAGATACCTGGCTAGGGTCTCTTTCTGTGCTGTCATTGAACATGTTTGAGCTTCTATTTTATTTTGATCAGGGCATCTCTTTACCAGGATCAGTCTTAGCTATTTAATGATAGCGATGGTCTGTGTTATATGACATCAGATTCTGCCATATAACATTTGGACCTGAGTAGACCATAAAAGGGTTAAATTGTTCCCCTTAATGCCTCTTGATCTGAAAGACTTAGTCTTACGAACCTCACCATAGAATTATTATATTATTTTTTGTTATCTTTGTATGGTACTTTTCTTATGTATATCGTGTTAAATATTTTCTTGTTGTTTGCAGCTTCTGTTTTCTTTCCTATACAGATCCTGTAATTGAAGATATTTTTCTTTACTATATATTTTTTTTATGTAGTGCAAATTATGCTTCTTTATTATGATCAGAGTCTGCTTTATTAACTACGCAGGTTCTGATTTAATGAAACCAGCTGGTGTAGTGTTGGATATTTCTTTTGATTAATGTGTAACCATAGCGAAAAAATTTATGAAGAATATGAAAAAGGTACTATTGCATAAGTATGCTTAAATAAATATTATGTGCTCTAATTATGAGCTTTCTGTCTTATGCTCTTCTATGAGTTTTTCCTTAATAATCTAATGCTCTAATTCATGAGATTTTCACTTCTTTGGGAACATCCTATGCCCTAATATGAGCTTTAATGCTGCTCTAACATGAGCTTTTGTTATTGCTCTACTATGAGCTTTACTATTGCTCTGACATGAGCTTTGTCGTTGCTTCTGGTTATGAACTGTAAATTTTATCTTCTTACATTTTCACTCCAGGTTCTGTAATTTCATATCTGCATTCTTCTAGTTGTTCTTCAGGCTCTGACTTCAAATTTGGTATGATGAGTCTTGCCTTGCTGTTTGAATTTCCTTTAACCAATGCCAATACTGCTAATTCTTTCGAGACTGATTGATTTCCAGGTATTGTGCATACTCCTTGTGTTGAACTTCAGTTTCTGATGGTATGTAGACGGTATTGCTTGCATTACATGTAGCCAATTCCTTCCTAAGATCACATTGTATGGCGACTTTGTGTTTAGTACCAAAAATGTTACTAATGTCGTAATATGTCCTGCGTTAACTGGCAAAGTCACTTTTCCCATTAGGTACGTTCTTGATCCATTGAAGCCTATTATTGCGGAGGTATTTTCCTTGAGTACTCCTTCATTTGTATGTTTCATATGTTCTGTCGCTTGAAGGTAAATGATATCGCATGTCGAACCTTGATCAATTAGGATTTTCCTGCAATACCAATTGTCAATTAGTAGCTCAATTACTAATGCATCAGATTGCAGTATAGTTACTACAGCCAAGTCATGTTTTGTGAATATAATGTCATTTGGAGGCAGAATCAGTTCTCTGCTTTTCGCATCCAGGATACATCCTGTAGCGTTTACTTCTTCTAGCTTTCTCTTTTTATCTGAGATATCCACCCTTGTGTTGTTCACATGCATTGGATCAGAATGGATCATATTCACGCTTCCTTTGACAATCTTTTCTGGGCTCTTACTTCCTGTTGGTGATGTCCCTGTACTCAGAAAAAATTCTTTTAGATATCCTTCCTTTATCTTCCTATCGATAAATCTTCTCAAATTCCTGTAGAAGTTAGTATGATGACCATATGATCCGTGATATTCACAATAGGACTTCCACTATTTCTCATGGGTCTTGGGGGTTCATAGAATGGCTCATTTTTAATATGCTTGAGTATTTCTTCCGGGGACGCGTTTAACTTTATGAACGTCTTTTCTTCTTCCCTTCATCTGCTTTCAATATCTTCCCTATGAATTTTCTTCTGATCGGGCTGATCCATCGGTGACTTTGGCGAACGTACACTCTTATCCCCAGAATTTGGTATTGTTGCATAGATTTGGTGCTCAGGAAATATCTTCTAGTCTGACTTTGTTAGACCGTTATCTTGTTCTCGTCGCACGAATTTTCCAGCTTTTCCATAAATATCGTCCAAGGAATTTAGCACAGAGCCTGAAAATGAATCTCTTATAAGTCCTGGCAGAAGCGCCTTTTTGAATAATACACATATCATCTTCTCATTTTCCTTTCCCACTGGTGCTGCTGCTGCTTTGAATCTATGCATAAATTCTGTAAATGATTCATCTGGTTGTTGTTGCACATCGAATAATATCTGAAGGACATCTGTCTGTTTGATATTGCATAAATAGTTCTGCTTGAATTTATCTCGAAGATCTTCATATATTGCAATCGAGTTTTCAGGCAAACTGCTGAACCAATTAAGAGCGCCATCTTGTAAACTGCTTGAAAAGAAGCGAGCCATAATCAGGGTATTGTTCAAATATAATGCCATTACTGTTCATAGTAGAATGTATGTTCATTAGGATCAGTATCTCATTTGAACGTCCTGAAAGTTGGTAAATGGAATTTCTCTGGCAAACTGCATTTCTTGACTATTACTGAGAATGGTCCATCCTGAAATTTCCTAGTCGGATCAATCTTTGGTTTTGCAATCATGAGTCTCACTTTGTCTTCCTGCTCTCGAAGCATTCTTATGATCTTTTCTTCAAATGTCTCTGGGTGTTTATTTGTGATTGCATTTCTCGTTTCTGATTCTGTTGGTATATGGTTCATCATATGCTGTTTATTTGTGATTGCATTTGAGTTTTTTCTTGTGCTCCTTGGTAACTGCTTCTGTCATTCCTATTTGACTGGTACATTCTTTCTGGCGCAGATGTCGGTAATTCCAATGGAGATCTGAATCTTCCATCAAGTAAATATTGATTTGTGTTTGATACTGTAGTTACTGCAATTGGGTGTCCTGTATGCAGCATCTGCAATCTTCCTACCTTTTCAGTTAATGTAGAAATTGATTTCATCATGTCTCTGAATATGTCAGCTGGGAGCTCAATGACTGGTGTTTGCGGTGACATTGGCTCTTTCCCCAATCTTCTTGTGTATTGTGTATCCGTGATGTCGTCAATTTGAATAGTATCTAGCTGAATAACAGGTTCCGATACAGTTGTTAACGAAAGAGGTACTATCCCAGGAGCTGATGATATGGTATTGCTTGTCGTTAATTGTGGTGTCATGGTTATGATATTATCTCTGTTATCACAGGTTCTGTTGTTGTAGATGTTTGTGGCGTTGAAGATGCAGTATTAGTTGTCTGAATAGTAGATGTAGGCTCTGCTATTGTAACTTGTGGTACTGGATCAGGTCTCCATGGTGGCATTCCTAGAGTGTGCACCGTTGTTGTATTCTAACTATTAGATGCTTCTCCTTACTCTGTAGTAGTCCGTTGTGGTGATGATATCCCAGATCTTGTTTGTACGCGCTTTGGAGCCATTTTTCTTATGAACTTCACCAATGAAAAATCAGAATGTTAGTGAACTTATTGAGTTTAATTGTCAATAATATTTACTCAAAAGGAAATCTAAATTGTCCGTTAAATAAAAATTATTATATCTGAGTTTAATTCAACAAATATCTTGATTGCATATCTCAGATCCTACTTTTGTCGCTTCTCATCTTGTCATCAAGGTTAATATCAAATCTGAAAACAAAAACTTGTATCTGAAATTTAGATTTTGCAAAATTTAGACCATGGATATGGAAATAATCTTCTAGAATTTTCTTCGTATTATTTAATCAAACATCGCTAATCTATTGTTTCTATTTTCCAAGAGATCTGGATGAAATATTTTTTCATATAAGAAAATGAACATTTATCATTCGATTCTAACAAAATAAGCTTCGCTGATTAAAATTAAACAAATGCATTCCTTAGTATGTGTGATGGAAAATCTCCTAATAATCATGATAGTGATATTTGAATTTTCTAGATCTAAAGGATCAATCCGTCCTATCTCTAGGTTTTTAAATATCTAACGGCTGTAAATATTATCATAGTTTAAGGATTATCTACCGAATCAAAACTTCCTATAGGCGTTTGTATTTACCTAAAACAGATTCTGTATCATGTATATCACTTACTAACTCTACAGATCTAGGTTTTTATAATCGAATCTTTAATAAAATTTGAATATGCTTCTCTATATTACTAAATGTAACTGATATCTGAAGAATACGATTTAAATCTGGATTTAAACGAGGTTTAACTATAGAAAACTTTGAATCATGTAATATATTTCATAATCTATACATGCAGAAATAGAGTTTATGCATTTTGAAATCGTAATAATTGAATTTAATCAATGTTCAAATGAAAATAATCTTTGAATTTAAGAAAAACTTCCCTGAACGTAATTTCTTTTATGTCTGTTAGCATTTACGGTTTGATCACGTCTGCGAATCTTCATATCCATTATTTCTTTCTCTTTCTCATTTCATTCATCGGTTTTTTGTCATGAAAACATTAAAAGTATTAGATCAATGTTCCAATTGTTATTATTTGACTGTATTTACTTCGGATCTATCGTCCAAAAGTGTTTATTTACTCAAATTTCTAATTAAACATTTAAATTTTTAGATCTGCGATTTTAGGTTTGAAATCATTTTACCGCCAAAAGTTTTCGATCATTAAGAAATCATTGGAAACATAAACAAATTTATTGAAAACAGGTTTAAAATTTTCAAATCTGAATGACAACAATGGAATATGCTTAAAAACAAGAATTCAAGCTCAGTCGGCGCCAAATGAAGATACAAAATTAGGTTTAAATCATACCTTCACCAATTATCCGGTATGAATCCGGTGATCTAAAAGATAATTAGACTTTGCTTTGATCTACTAATCTTCTCCTAGCGATTGAATCTACTTGATCGACAATGTGGTATGAACAATTTGCTTCAACTAACCATACTAACAGTAAAGTAAAGAGATAAATTGTTTAGAGAGAAATATTCTAGTCTTGTTTTCTCATTAATGAATTACTTGGTTTACAGATGAGGCATGACAGGCCTTTTATAGACGACGGGAATACAAGTTTAGGGGTAAATCAGTAAATACATCAGATAAATATCTTAGATCCGATTGTTTCGCTCGCATTCCCGCCTCTTGGATGACAGATTCTCGTGGTCTGCTTAGCAGTCTCCACTGTTGCTTGACCACCTTAAGTCGTGCCATGTTCTGTTTTCGCAGCCATTTGCGCCTATCCGGACTCTGGTACCTTGGTCTGATCCTCCTCTGAGTCGTTATGCAGTACCTGCAGTACCTCTTATCCAGTTTTTGTTGCCTTCTGTGGTGGATGCTATATTTTGTCATCTACAATTCTATATGTTAGGAAAGAACTTTTTCGCAGTGAGAGTCCTGATATGCTTATCTTGAGTGAGTAGCTCTTTTATTTCTTTGAACAATGTCTCCGTTGCTGACGTCTACGCTGCTACAAGGCTTGTTAACTCCATCATCCGATCATAGATAACTCCAATTTTGATTTTTGATGCGCCGCTCTGTTGATTTTTTCCGCTTGGTGCTGATTTTCTCTATCGTCCGTGCCTTCTCTGCCACTGCGTTGGTTTGTGGATTTCTGCCGACTCTGCTTTCGCTGGCTTATTTGCTGCATTGGGATTCATTTTTCTGCTTGACTGACCACTTTCTGCGGATACTTGCTTTGGGTTTTGATTTGATGAAGGTTGGTGTTTTGGCATGAGTTACTGCATTGGTACGCGACCAACAACCGAGTTTAAGTCGCATTCAACAACTCTCACTGCCTTCTATAAAATTCTCCTGGTTTTCAGCGTAGCTTTGAACGCGCAACTTGGATTTCCCTAGTTTTGTGATTATCTTGGTGTGGATTTTTGGTGAGTGATTCTCTGATTGATCCAATACCAGGTCAGACTTGGTTCACAGGATGATGCTATTATTTAGAAGATCTGCGTACCTTTTCCAGATGCGGACGACTGACGCGCGAAGAAAGAAAAATATGCATGTTGCTAATGAAAACGACCTAACAGTTTTGAAAAATCTTTTCTTCTCTTCTTCCTCTTTTAACTAAACGAAATTTTTTCTATGACCTATGGTTGAGTTTCATGAGTGTGTTTCTCTGAGAAGATAACTCACATCACAACTTCTCTTCCCGTGATCAGACGGAAATCAGTTGGAAAATGAAAAAATAAATACATTAAAGCTTGTAAATGAAAGCAATATATGAAAGCACTAAATGTGCTGAAAGTAAGTTGTTGTAATGTAAATGTACTGGAATTCAAATGTGGACAAGTTCTTGGTTTCACAAGATCTTGAAAGAAAGCGGCAAAGGTGTTGAACGTAAAAAACTGAAATGTAAATGACTGGATGTAAAGAGCTGAAATGTAAAGATAAACTAGAAGAATTCGATGAAACGGCATAAACAACTAAGAAAACAACTTTCTTCCGATTGCGAAGGGTTAAGTCGATCCCTTTCGTTTTCACCAAAATGTAGGTGCTAGAAATTTACTAGGCTCAACTACCCCGAGCTATTTCTACTCATGTGCACTAAAACCGTATCCAAAGACACCACTCCACTAATGGTGGTTCCACACAATCACGAATTTAACACAAAGCTAGACAAAAGAACTTCTATTAGAACGAACACACTGGAATACTTGGATTAAAATTAGACCGGCCTCCTTTCTTGAGGGAAGGAGTCCCCTATATATAGTGATTACTGAGGAAGGTCCCTCAGTGATCTAGTACTTCTAAGCTGGATATAAATGTTACATACTAAGTCGGTTACACTCGGATTTTTCCAGCGGAGTGGAGGGTGCGTATGAATTCGTCATACAATTTCATGGTTGTTCCGCTTAGGGGGTCCGCTGGCACGCGCTGCCTTATGTGTTATATCGATGGTTTTATGTCCTAAGGGAACCATGTGAAATATGGCACCCACAACTTTCTTTGGGTCGTCGATCAAGGGTCTATCGTCCTTGTGTATGACATGAGTATGGAAAACCTTGTTGTATCAGTCCATATAATCTTTATCGACCACATCCGCGGATTTTGACCCATGCCATAAATGGCTCTAGCTCTATCTCATCAATCCTTGGATGTATATACAACATCGTGAATAACCACAATTCTTGCATCGTAATACGAATAGTTCGGCCTGTTTAGGAAACCGTTATTGACAAATCGTCTTGGTATACCTTGTATACCACCACAAGGTCGATTCCCTCTCATCTGGTTGTACAGTATTTATCATGTGTGGTGAAACATTCGAACAAAATTACGTTGTTCCGGGCCACAACCCATCTTTCCTTCCGTTATTGATTCACAATAAGGATCAAAGATAACATCAACGGTTGTCAAATTATCCAATTGTTGTCTCAAATCCATCGAGTCCTTCTTCATTTCCCTTGTCTTTCCTTTTTATCTATATTTAATTCCTAGACAATGAGGACCTTCACCTTTTCTCGTTCACTTCGGTCGTTCCGGCAAACTTTGGAAAGTGCAAATATATCCACACCTAGAGTGCAACATAGGATTACAAGTAAGAAAGCAACAAGTATAGGATGATGAAAAACTAAATCTACTTGGATTTCTTTGCAGTAGATCCAGATTCCCTGCACTCACCCAACTCAGAAAATAAGTAGGCAAGCCACGCACTCACCCAAATTTTACAATTCCTCAAACAATTGTACATTGTTGGCGTTCACCCGAGAATCGGAAGTGTTCTGTAAGATAATACATCCCAAGATGTACAGAAGATAAGCAGTAGCTTTAGTAGTGATACGCTCCTGTGTCAATTTTCCATCATCGAGAAGCTTCAAAGTCCCCTTCAATTGATCCTTAAAAGATTTCAAATGGAATATCTTCTACCGATGCTGGCCAACTAGCATCTCCGACCTGCTCTTCGTCTCATGTCAACCCCATACCCTTAGTGTAAAACCATAAATTTTATTTCAGTCATAATTCTTGGTGTAATCGGGGCCCTTAACTGATTTATACGCTATGTTAAGACCTGTAATTTGATGCACATCATCTGGAGTGATGGATTTCTCGCCAACAGTAAAATGCATAATATTTGTCTCCCAATAATACCTCTTAGGGAAGGAAAAAACAAGAGGGCGTTCATATGGATTTGAAAATTTGCAATGGCAGGCCACAACCCCGACTTCTTCACGATATTGACCGTTGTAGGGGCTTCATCGTTCAATAATAATCAACCAATGATTTTGGTTCTGTAGGGGCTTCACCTACTCTTTGCAAAGGTCATTCAAGCATTTTACCCGCTGACGTTAGGGGTTTGAGAAGACGACATCCATCTTTGTGATCTTACCAAACATATCGTTGGTCATAGCCAAACCCTGTCGTGGGTCAATTGAAAAGAAAATAACATAAATAGATAAGCATTGAGATAATTACAATGGTTATGTAGATGATAACAGGTCAACTCGATTCACAGCCCCATAAGACATCCCCTCTATCAGCGGGTAACCCTAGTAATATGTCGGCTATCATTTTCTCTGAAGAAGGCATGTAACTCATTTATTTTATTTTTTTCTTGTTCCGCCTCACCATGTAGTTGATCTTCTCTGATTACAATTGCTTGTTCTGGTTGATCTTCACCTTGTGGTTCAACTTCTTTTTCTCTTTATAAACTTTTTCTTCTGCTAGATGATGTTCTTTCCCGACTTTGTTACACTTGGTTCCTTAATGATAAGCTTTCCAGCTGGATTACGACTACTAGCACTCAATTTCATACCGCCCTTTCTATGGGGTTCCGAAACTCTTAGGAGCACCACTATTATGAACAACATGATCATTCCTTTTATTTTTTTCTCACTTCCTTAGCCTTACCCTCGCCTTTTTCATTGTCCCCATACAACATATCACAAAAAACAGATTAACATTTTAGACAAACACCAATCGACATATAAAGGCAAGAATGAAAATCGATTTTTACTGAAGAAAATAATTGGAGTTTAATAACATCAACAAACACCGATTAAATTTAGATGGGTGAAAATAATCGACATCTTTTCATGATAACAACTAACGATTAAACACAAAACACTTCAAGGACTTTCATAGTTTTCATCTAAAATCGGTACGTATGTACACATTTATATACTGATTTATCATTAGGCAAAATTGGGTATTTATTGACATTAATCGACATATGTAATACTCTATATCCAACAATTAACCACTAAATTTTCTCCACAACAAAGGGTATCTAATCGACATATACAAGTCTATCTATCGGATGATTAAGCACTTTGAATTTCTTAAAATAAAAGTATTTAATGATTATTTGTAATAATATATATATCAAACGATCATACCCTAGAATTTGAATAGAAAAATTTGAAAACTTAGAGAGAACCAGAATCAATGCTTAAACTAACATATCAAACGATTAAATATACGAACAGTAATCATTCGATATTGTTCATATATATATCGAAAAACGTTTCAAATCCTTTGGGGAAGATGAAAGACCAAGAAAAATCGGTCGTTACACATTACCTGTCTCGAATGATTCTGGGTAACTTGCAGAAAGTTTTGTTTTCAAATCTTCGATTTCGAGTGTAATAATTAACTAAAAACCAAAGTGTTAGTAGAAATCCCTGATTCTCACCATATGTTCTTTTATGTGTTTATCTCGAAGAGCTTCAACTTCATTGTCTTTGACCCTGAATCCCTTCAGTTGGGGTTGATATGGTTTCTTTTGGTACTGCAGCTTTTGCGATTCCTGGATCGAATTTGTCAAGTTTTGTTCCCTTGTTCTTCATTCAAGCAGGAGGCATCGTTATATAGAATTAATCGTAAGAATTTATTTTTAAGAATCAACGATGTTTTGGTTTGAAATGGTTTTGAAACTAAAAATAAAAAAGGGAAAAAGAAGAAGAAAAGGAATCGGTTGATACGTTCGAAAATGAAAATAGATCATGAATTTAAATTTTAATTAGAGGTAATAATATGGGTTACACCCAAATCAGTTATCCCATAACTTATGATCCTGGATATGCTTAAAATTCATGGGAACAAAATAATCTGAGTAGGTCCAAAATCATCCACGTAAAAAAATCTATTAAAAAAAAAGATTGCACCAATTCAGACCATCTCTTTTCTATGCAAACCCCTTTTTATCCGAATGATATAACAAGCTCTAATTACGTATCACTGATACATCAGCAAAACGTAACTAATTACAGGAGGAGATATCTGCTTGGATTAATGACCAAGTGCCATTTTGATCTATTCTGAAATTCAACCAAAATAAATGCATTCAATCGCCTTACAGAGAAGAAAATGAAAAATTAACAACCTTATTTATACCTAATCTTATAAT
>JAJJMA010083085.1:0-17305 GCA_023529015.1 Papaver nudicaule
CAGCGAGAAAGATGGTGGCATCTCCCAGAACTAGGAAAAACCTCCAAAATCCAAGAAGAAAACTTTGGCTTCTAAAAAGAAAGATGATTCTGCTAAGCCCGCTGTTACTGGCGACTCTACCATTGAGAACCAGTCTGCAAAGATTATGGATGAAAGCCCTTCCGCTGAAGTGGTTAAAGAGATTCCCATAGCTCCTAGCGTCATTGCACCAAAAACTTTGGGTACCAGACATACTACCGTTGGTGTTTTTATGGAATACGTCAACAACTCCGATAATCCTATGCATTCTCCTGTCCATCAAAGCGGTGTAGATGAGAAGCCCTCTAAATCATCTGTTAATGATGCCGCCAGTCTGCTTCTTCAACTTCTTTCTCTGGACAACTTGCCTCAGGATTCTGCTTGCAGTAGCTCTATGGAAGGCCAAGCTCCTCTAAACAAGTTGGCAGATTCTTTTTCGAAGCTAGTTGCTCAGGATAAAGGTGGTTCCAATACCCTTTATCTGGAATCGATGAGTAAACTAAGTACGCCTGGGTTGGTGCTGAAACCTGGAGAGCTTACTGTCGTTGTTTCCCATCTCACTCCCTACGAACAGCTGTGTGGCGCCGTCCTGGTATACTATTGCCTCAGCCATATATTTTGTTGTTTTCGCCGGTATTTCTCCTGAATGTGCTAATCTCTTTTTATTATTTAGGAATTCCAACGCAATCTTGGCAGTATTGCGCTGAATGCTCAACTGAAGCAAGAAGTTAACGGCCTTCGTCAGGCGAAAGCTACGCTAGAGCATCAGCTGTCCCTAGAGAAGAAAGAATCTGCCCGGCTACGTCTGTACTATAATAGGGAGTCAGGAGAGCACAAGGAACTCCAAGGTTAGTTATTACTTTTTTTTTTCTAGTTTTTTGAAAGACAGCTTTTTATTCCGTTGTTTCTTCTGTCAAATCTCTAGTCCTTGTCTATTATAAGGTCGCCAACAACATCATGACAAACGATTAAAGCGTGTCGAAATCGAGATTGAAAAGCTGGATAATGATAATGCTAGACAGTGTAATATGTTATTCGATTTTGACCAAGATGTTAGGTGGTACCGCCGAGAGTTACGTAATGTCTCTGACCTTAATGTAAATCTTGATCGCATTCTCAAAGCTTCACAAGCATACGTGGAGTGGATTAAGAGTGAGCGTGATAACGCTTCCCGCTTACCAGAACTGGAACGTAAAGCTAAAGAGAAAGCTATTGTGGATCACACAAGAGCAACCTCTCTACTAAAGATCGAGAAGGCCGCCGTTACTCGCTTATCTTCTCAATTAGTTTGTAAAACAGCTGAAAGGGATACCGCTCGTGAAGAAATTCAGCGTTATAAAAATTTCGCCCAACTTCATGGAGATCGTGCTAGGCAGTTAAATGAAGAAAATAATATTCTTAGGCTCAGAATCAATCAAGTTGTGGGTCCTTGTTCTGATCAAGAAGTTTTAAGTAAATTGGATCAGATTAAGGTTGCCCAGGAGGGTATTCGTATGCATGTACCTAGGGTTTTCATTTCCGCCTAATAATTCCTAGAGTTGCCTCTGCCTCTGTTCTAATTTGTTTTCACTTGGTTTCAGAGAAACACAAGAAGCTTGAATCCCAGTTAGAAGAACAATCTGCCGCCGTTAAAGAGCATGAAGGGTGTACCTCCAGAATTAGTCAGCTAGAGGAACAAGTCAAGGAACACCAATCATGTGGGGATAAAATGCATGAACTAAGGACAGAACATCTACAATGCACTGGCAAGATCATCAATTTGGAGAATGAAGTCAAGACTTTCCAAGGCTTCAAGGAGAAATTTGAGGCTGAAACCTCCAAGGCTGCTAAATTTCAGAAAATGCATGATCATCTTCAGTCTGAATTGAACCTTGTTAGGACATCGTCCGGTCAAACCCACTAGCGTTGGTATGTCAAGTTAGTTGTCAGTTTTAGGTGTCAAAACTCAATTCTTGATTTAGCCTACTAGAGTTTAGATTTCGGAATTGGGATATAGACAAAGTAGTAGAGACCTTGAAGATGAAGACTGTGAAGACAAACAAGACATCAATTATTCTTCATCGGCAAAAGGTTAGTAGGAGTTATGACTTTTATGGAAATTCTTCAATTCTACTTTCTCTATTCTTTCGAAATATAGTCGACTACTTTAGTAGTGATAATAGCGATTGAGATCGTATTCTTGTGTAACGTGACCTTGTGTCATGACCAGTGTTTGCTCCCACAAATACTGTGAGTACAAGAATGAATGAGACAGATTCGGTGCCATGTGTCCATTACAATGGTTTGCTTGCAAACTGTTAGTTGGATATGGATGAATCTAAATGAGTACTCTTGAGCAAAGAGTCCATGGATTACAGCTGAGGACGTACACACGTTTAAGTTCTGGCTAAGCCCAGTACTTCCAGCGGAATCCAGATTTGACGAAATCTGACAGGCGGACGGTTCACGAACCGGTTCGCAAACCAGAAACTCGGAAATCTTCTGAGTTCCAAAGTGACTGAACATTTCGCGAACCTGTACGCGAATCCAATGTTGGTTACTTTGCTGGTGTCGGATTTAGTGGATATTCTTTCAGAATTTCACTTTAGTCAAACTCTAAACTCCTTTATCTCTTAGGTGGACTTGTATATCACATAAATATCTTTTGTGGTCCATCTAACGATCCTCAATGAGTCAATAAGATAAGATTATCTCAGGTCTGTTGGATTTCTATCTTGAAGTGTTTTTGAGCTAACAAAACACTTGGCAGATAATGATAAAAAGAATTCCAATTGAGATTAATCTCTATTACTTGGTTATCAAGTTTAGGGTTTCCTTAACTTGTGGGACAAGTAATTGATTGCTTTATTCCAAAGCAACCTATCTTATTGAGTGTTATAAATAGAGGTGTCTACGGACAAATACCGCAAGCATCAAGCATACGTGAAGGTCCTTAGGGAAGGTAGCGTAAACTCTTTTCACTTCGGTGAACGCTTGTTGAGGTATAGTCATCCTCTATAGGTTGCAGCTCCTCTGGGAACTCCCTACGACTATAAAAGACTTCTCTTGAGAGTTGGGAAGCACAGGTAGGAGATTGAGACAATTTTTAGTTGAAATCGGATTAACCTGTAACCTTGGTAACCTGATCACGTTCTTGTCTATTCCATAGTCCGTCTCTTCTGCTATACGGCTATTCAAGAACTGATACATTACTCAACAAGGTTGGAAAGGTAGCAACGCACGGCTGCACTCGGTGTTGTAAGACCTAGTTAGCTCCAGTTATACAAGTTTCTTAAGTGATTCTTCGTGTATAACTGAGGTAGGGATAAGTTGGGCATAGCTTACTCGGTTTGCTTGTCAGCCCCGATTTGTGAAGTAGATTTCCGTATGACCTGGATTTAACAATCCGAAGGATGTCAACTTGTGTGTGGTAAACTGATAGAGGACATTTAGACCATACGTCAACAATTAGGTTGCAAAGCCAGTATTGCTGACACAAGCCTTTGACAGCGGTCAAAGCAACTCCTAGGCCTGTAAAGGACGTCAGCTGGAGGAATCAAGTGCGTGACGATCTGTGGGGGATCTAGAGACGTAAGGAGTGCGACAGTAGCCAATTCGCTTGGAGGGCTTGAGTTGGTCTCTGCTACATCCCAGACCGAAGTCTTATAGTAGGCTAGTGTTTGTAGTCAGTTTGTACTGGGCGGTGTTCAATCTGGACGAGGTCCCGAGGTTTTTCTGCAAGGCAGTTTCCTCGTTAAAAAAATCTCTGGTGTCTGGTGTGCTTTTACTTTCCGCATTATATCTCTGATAATATAATTAAAGCACCAAGTAGTACGTTATCCAATAACTGTAAAGTTTAACTCCAAAGTCCCAACTTTGTAGAGTTGATCCCCAAGATCACAACTCCAGTTATTAGAGTTTGGATATTGATTTTTGAGATCGTTCAAACTTAAACCATAAGACTCACGAGCCAAAACGAAAAGTTGGTAGTATTTCGGTACCCCTCTTTTTTCAGTTGCTAGGAAAGATGCACAAGAGAAGGAGGAACAGCATACTGCTAATGTTAACATGTGTGGTTTTGTTGTTGTTCAAATGTACTTAGCCAAGTTTTGTCCAGAGCATGACATAAACGTTCCAGCTGAATATGCTCGTGATCGTCTTCCTCCTGGTATGTCAGTGAATACTCCTCCTGCCGCTGGAAGTGAGGGAGACGTCGAAAAGATCGTTGAAGTGCCAAGCGAGTCTGATTCTGAAGAAGAGGGGAGTAGTGAAGATGAAGATGGCGGCGAGGATTCCAGTCATGATGACGGCGAGGACGCCAATGATGATGATGAAAAGGACGCTAATGAAGATGATGGCAAGGACGCTAATGATGACGACAACAAGAATGCCGGTCAAGCTAGTAAAGGGAAAGGTGTTGCTACTGGTGAAAATGAGGAAATCCTTGACGAGTCGTTTGTCGCCGATCTCAAGGCCGCTATTGACAACTCCAAGAAACCTCCTGAATTACAGAATTTCAAGGATGGTTCATCATCAAGTCAACAGCTTTAGTTTATCAGTTTAATATTCTAGCCCTTCTTGTTTTCAGTTAGCAAGTGTTATTCTTATTTCTGCGACTTTCTTTGTAAGATATTGTCAAACATTTTGTTGCCTTTATATATGCACTTTTAGACGCCTATACTTTCGTAAGCGACTACGTTTCCTTTTACCGCTGGTACAATCAAATCCACTTGGTCCAAATGATAAGCTGACAGTTATCCCGCTGGTCCATATCACAGCCTTACATTATACATTGTTACTTGTGCCAGTCAGCGATCTATTATAAGTGGGGTGGTTTACCTAACATGAGTTTTATATTTTTAAGCCATCACTTACAGATCAACAAGTAACACGTAAGGAGTTATAGTTCCAATGGCCAGGCTCGCTGTTATTCAAAGCTGTTATTATTGAAATCCAAAATGTTTTGTTGCACCTTGCAAGTAACTCATAATTTATAATAATCCACACATTTCGTATGGCAATTTTGCCTCAGTGAATGACCTCAGCGTATAATTTTTCAGAAAATGTTAGCAATTTGCCTCTGCGTATAACGTATTGAATTTGAAGATTTATGGCAATTTTGCCTCAATAAATGACTATTGAGCCTCAAAAATCATGGCAGTTTTGCCTCAGTAAATGGCTATTGAGCCTTGAGAATTTTTATGGCAGTTTTGCCTCGGTAAATGGCTATTGAGCCTTGAGAATTTTATGGCAGTTTTGCCTCAGTAGGTGGCTATTGAGCCTTTAGTGTTGGTCGCCATACGTAAAAATTTAATGACACAGTAATTTGTTAACGGGGTTCGGCGCATAAAAGCAAACCTACGTCCCCGGATCTTATTTGCCGCTGATTACAAAAGCTAATAAGATTTCTTGGGTATTATGCCCGCCCAAGACTTCGGATTTTACATGCAACTTCAAGGATTAAATCTCTTGATGAACTTGGCATTCCAAGGATGTTCAAGTTCTTTACCATTCTCATCGATCAACACATAGGCTCCACTCCCGGCTGCGCGTTTTATAATGTAAGGGCCTTCCCAAGTTGGCTCCAGCTTCTTGCATCCTTTCTTCTTCTGATACGGCGGTATCTCGCGTAATACCAAGTCGCCAGGTTGATATTCCCTTGGGATGACACGTTTGTTGTATTCTCTTGCTAGTCGGCGGTGATAATTCTCCATATGAGTTAAGGCGATAAGCCGCTGTTCTTCCAGATCGTCTAACTTTGCCAAGATTAAATCTGTGTTAAGATTCTTTTCCCAAGCTTCATGTTTTGTTGTCGGCAGTATAACTTCTGATGGAAGCACCGCTTCTGCTCCAAAGGTAAGTAGAAATGGAGATGCTCCCGTTGCCTCTCTGACTGTTGTCCTGTAAGACCACAAAACATTGTGAAGATGTTCACACCAGGCTTTCTTGTGTCCTTCCACCCTTTTCTTTAGCCCCATTCCAATAGTTTTATTTGTGGCTTCCGCCTGTCCGTTGCTTTGTGGGTATATTGGAGTTGACTTCCCTAGCTTGACGCCATATGTAACTAACAGATTTTCAATGTTCTCGCCAACTAATTCCTTTCAATTATCAGTACAAATCTCTGCTGGGATGCCGAACCGACAAAATATGTTCTCCCAAATGAATGTGAATACCTCTTTTCCCGTCCTTTGCCTAATAGCCTTGGCCTCACACCATTTAGTAAAATAATCTGTTGCTACGATGATATATTTCCTCTGCCCTGATCCTGGGGTCAGTGGCCCAATGATGTCAATCCCCCACTTGGCAAAGGGCCAAGGGCTTAATACTGAATTTAGTGAAACTGTCGGCGCTTTGATTCTCCTCGCATAGAGTTGACACTGCTTACACCGCTTAGCGTATTCTGCGGCATCGCCGTTCATCCATGGCCAATAATAGCCTTGCATTCTTACTTTTAGAGCCAATGCCCGCTGACCACTATGGTTTCCGCAATCTCCTTCGTGAATTTCCTTTAACAACTTATTTCCTTCTTCCCTTGATACACACCTTAGTAATGGTCAGGAAAATGATCTTCTGTAAAGTACTCCGTCCCTTAATTCATAGTTCGTCGGCCTACTTATAATTCTATGTGCCAGGATTTTATTTCCGGGAGTTGTAAGATGTTCTAAGTAATATCTGATAGGAGTCCGCCAATCTGTTTCTGCTGATTCTTCTATATCGACCGCTAACACTTCTTTGATCCCCTTTTCTTCTATTGATGACATCCTTACTCGTTCAATCGCAATAGATGGTACTTCTGGATCTGCCATCATGGATGAGATAAACGCCAAAGCATCCGCATGCCTGTTGTCCTTTCTGCATATGTGCCTGAATTCGATGCCGCTGATCTTCTGGGCGTATTCTCTGGCTAATCTGAGATACTTCTGCAACGAACTGTCATGAGCCTCATACCTCCCCAAGATTTGTCGAATGACCAACTGAGAATCACTAGTTAAACAAATGTTGCTAATGTCCATCTCAAGAATGAGTCTCATGGCGTGTATAACCGCTTCGTATTCTGCTTCATTATTAGTAGCCGGAAATTCTAACCTTAGTGAGTGAACTATCCTTGAGCCTTTTGGAGAAATAAATACAATACCAATTCCCTTGCCTTCTCTGTTAGCGGATCCATCAACATATACCTCCCACTGATTTGGGTCTCTTTTAAGTAGTTCTGGCACTTCCTCGTCTTGATCATCTTCCATGAATGGGATATCATCCACCTCTTCTTCTTCTTCTTCAATTGGGAAGTCTGCAAGAAAGTCGGCGATAACTTGCGATCGCTGTGCTGTTCTGATCTCATATTTGACGCCGAACTGGTCTATTTGAGCGTTCCATTTTGCAATACGTCCTGCTCTTTGTGAACTGTGAAGGATGGTCTCAATGGGAGTTTTAGTTAACACAGTGATAGGATGAGCATGGAAGTAAGGACGTAGCCTGCTTGCAGCAAAAACCAAAGCCAAAATCAGTTGTTCTATCTTAGTATAATTTTTCTCAGCGGGTTTTAAAGTTCGACTGATATAATATATCGGCGTCTCTCCCCCTTTTGTCCGTACAAGCACTGCACTAATTGCTGATGATGTTGCTGCAAGATGAACTCGCAGTTCTTCTCCGTGTTCCGGCGGTTGTATGGCTGGAAGAGTAGCTAAATACTTTTTTATTCCTTGGAAGGCAGCTTCATGATCCGTTGTCCAACTAAACTTCTCTCCTTTCTTCAGCATTTGGAAAAATAACTTGCACTTATCGGAGAATCGCGATATGAATCTATTAAGAGACGCCAATACGCCATTTAGGCGCTGAACATCTTTCAAGGTTACCGGCGAAGGCATATCCATAATAGCTTTAATTTTTGCTTGATCTGCCTCTACACCATTTTTTGTGACAACATACCCTAGGAATTTTCCCGAGGTAACTCCAAACACACATTTGGCAGGGTTGATCTTCAATTTGGTTATCCGCATATGATCAAATATTTCTTTTAAGTCTTGTACATGAGTTTTCTTTTCTTTACTCTTAACGAGCATGTCGTCAACGTATACTTCCATAGTTTTTCCTATCCACTTCTCGAACATATCCTAGGCCATTTTCTGATAGGTAGCCCCGGCGTTCTTAAGCCCGAAAGGCATTCTTGTATAGGAAAATAACCCCTTGGTGGAAAAGAATGCCGTGTGCCGCTGATCCTCTTCTGATAACGGTATCTGGTTATACCCAGAGTAGCCGTCCATAAAAGATAACAACTCATGCCCTGAAGTAGCGTCAACTGTCTGATCTATGCTTGGTAATGGGAAACTATTTTTTGGGCATGCCCTATTCAAGTCGCTGAAGTCAATACAGATTCTGACACCTTTATTCTTTTATGGTACTACCACCATGTTGGCAAATCCACTCCTGATATTGCACTGGCATGATGATACCAGACGCTCTCATCTTATCAATTTCTACTTTAACTGCCTCCTTATACACCAGCGTCAGCTTACTTATACGTTGTTTGAATGGTCTGACTTTCGGATCAATGTCTAATCTGTGACAAGCAGTTTCTGGATCGATACCCGGCATTTCGTTCATTCCCCAAGCAAAGACGTCAGCATATTTTTTTAGTAAAGCTTCTAATTGCAGAGATTCTTCTTTGCTCAATAAAGTACCAATTTTTACTATCTTAGGGACGTCTTCTTCGCCTATGTTAATATCTCTGGTTGGCTCCACAGCTGTGAAATGTAGCTCTGGCTCTCCCATAGGCGAAGGTTCCTTTAACTGCTATAAGGGTGCCGCCGAAGAATTTGTTGTAGAGTCGCCTTCCTTCACAGAATGAACATATTTGCTAGGGTCGGCTACTACTTCATTAATTTCCTTAGCCTTTGTCAACTCCTTGGTCTTTTTCTTTTTCTCATTCAATCTTGTTTTTCTAGTTTTGCGCATCTTGACGTCTACTTCATTGCATGCCTTTACTGTAGATGGATCACCAATGTATTCGGCAACCCCTTGCGGAGTTAAAAATCTTAACCGCTGATGATAGGTCGAAGGTACTCCTTTAATGTTGTGCAACCATGGTCTTCCAAGAATTGTTGCATACGGCGAATCGACATCCACAACACAAAAAGTAGTATCCATGATCAGAGTCTTGCATGTTACAACTTTTAGCGTAACCTTTCCCTTGGGTTTGGAAGCAATTCCGTTAAATCCATAAATACTGTATGTAGAGGGGATAAGAGGCTCTACTGGCTCTTCTTCTGAATCCATAGATTGGTACGCTGAATTGAAAAGGATATCAACAGAATTACTCGGATCAATGAGTACTCTTGGAACTTTAAATTTTCCCATTTGAATAGTTAACACCAGCGGGTCCAAATGGTCTCTTCCTTCAGGTGGTAGCTCTACTGCAGAGAAACTAACTGGCTTCTTCATCTATTCCAACAATGGACTTTTCTTGACGGCGACACTGAAAATTTCTTTACCATCCCTATCCCGCTTATGTATCCTAGACATGACATTTTGTGGAATTCGTCTCTGCTGACCGTGGAATGTACTATGGAAAAACAATTTAACTCTTTGAGATCCCTCTTAACTTCTACTTCAAAGACCTCTGGTTGGGGCGGTACACTCTGAATTGGTTGAACTGCCATTGGCGGTGCTGGGGGTAACTCTGAAAAATCTTGAACTTTCCCATACGAATGAATCTGTGTACTTCCCGCTGAACTCCAGTGCATTTCTCAGTGGAATGCCCATGAAATTGATGATATTGGTAGTATTGACTAGTGTTTGAAATAGGATGCATGGGATTTCCTCTGTTGAAAGGATAGCGGATCTCATTCCTTGACGCCAAACTTTCTATTTGCCCCCATGCGTCAGTGTATGTAACACAAAGCTTTGGTAACGTAGCGTCTTGGAAATCTGGGTACCTTGGTCTTCTGTCGCCGAACCTTCAGTTATCATTGTTGAATCTTCTGTCACCATAGCCTGATCGCCGATTGTCGTATCCACCTCTGTTGTCGCCATAGTTTCTTCTATCATTGTTGGTGTACCTTCCTTTGTTGTCATATCCTCCTCTGTTGTCTTGACCATCTCTTCCAGCATAGTTATCTATTTTCCCTTGATTCCACTGTTGGCCGCTATTCTGCTGATGCTGTTGTTGCTCTTGTGGCTGTTGTTGAACCATTGCCGTTGAAGTAGGTCCTGCTAACAATGCCTCTAACTTCTTATACTCCATTTTAATCCATTCCTTTCTCATTTATTCTTGTTCAGTCGGCGAGAAATTGTTTATAGAATTAGTATGTCTTGCCTTCTCTTTCTACTGGCGGGTCTCTTCCTCTTGCATTTCCTCATAAGACAACCATTCATTTTTCTTAGCTCTCATTTCGTTCATATCTGCAGGTGGATTCCAATACAAAGCCTGAAACATTGGATCATTTGTCTCCATTGAACTAGTAAACGCACGCATCTTCTCTTTATCAGAAACCACCGTTCCTACTTCGCTACAAAGCTTTCTCCACCTCATGATATGACTTCTGCAAGTTTCCAAAGGTCTTTTCTTGATATTAAACAATTTTTCCACCCCTGGACGGACTCTCTTATTTTGGATATAAGTCGCTATGAATATTTCTTCCAGCTCCTTGTATGTCATAATTGATTTTGCCTCCAAACTATCAAACCACGCTAACGCTTCATCCTTAAGGGCGCCGGCAAACGACATGCACATTATTGGGTCTGAGCCAATCCATGCAGTTAAATCTCTCCTGTAGCACTTCAGATGCTGAGATGGGTCCCCCGAGCCGTCGAAGATTGACGTAAAAGTCGGCATAGAGAATCTCTTGGATACCTTCCCATAGGTAATCTGATCTACAAATGGTGTCTTCTTTGCCTCTGAGATGGCCTTTTTTAATTTATCATCCTTTGGTGTGTTTGTTACCTCTGCCAATTTTCTCTTCATACGGCGTAATTCTTTTATCACACATTCATTCGTTCCGATCATTTTGTCTGAGTCAGCGAAGCTTTCTTCGTTTGGTTTAGATTTCTCAGTCTTCTTACTTCCCTCTTCCTTTTTTACTTTGGATGCGGCTACCTCCGCCTTCTTGGATCTACTGTGTTATGGGTTGTATGAGTTGAGTGGCTTTTGCTACGACTTTCTATTAATCTTTTGTTTTGCTCCGCCAATTGCTGATGACTTTGGAGAATAAGCTCCATTTGAGTTTGCATCTGTAACTGCATCTGGGTTTGATTTATAGTGCTCTGCTCCAAGAATTTCTTCAACATTTCTTCTGTAGAGTTAATAGATCCGACTTTACCTTATGATATTGCTATCGGTGCTGTTTTTGATGCTCCCACAACCGCTGCCAATGTACTATTTCCTTCCACCTCTTTTGAAGTGTTTCCGTTAATCATGTGACCATTGCCTGCTGCCCTTGAAACTAAACCATTGGTATTAGGACTACCGCCTACTGCTCTCGATAACCCTTCTATTGCATGAGAAGTATCGCCGGCAATTGGTGCTTCCTTGGCGGTACCAACATCCACAACTTTTCCCTTGCTCTGTATAGGGACCTCAACCTCGTCTTCTTCTTCTTCTGGTATGCCGTCCAAATGAGTCTCATCCTCTACTATGACATTGTCCAGAGACGCTGACTGTTGTTCCGATACCGCCGATTGTAATGCTGCTGGTTGCTGCTGCTCTACTAGTGGTTGCGAAATTGCTGGCTGCTGTTGTTGTGCCGTTGACTGTGTAGCTGCTGGCTGTTGACCTGAATTGTCGCTCAAGAAAAAGTCATGTGCAAAACCCAATGGTGGTACCGCTGAACTCCTAGTATTATGCCGATTGGAAAAAGTTAGCGACTGAGCTGATATGGGAAACTTAGGGGACTTGCTTGTTGACGCCGTACTCCCTTTTCGCCTAGACGCCATTTGGTATCCTGTGTAGAAAACAACAAAAGCACTTCCTGACAGTATTAAGCTAGCTTGACTGTTAGCAAATGCCAAATTGGTTAGTGGAGGTGGTTGAGAATTTTTTGCAGAATACAGCTAAAGAACAGACAACAGAGTGCAGACCAAGTTGTACTATTGACAGGAAATGACCTAATCTTGTCGGCAGTTAAGAAAACCCTAGTTTTCGAAAACCCATGGAATCTAAAAACACCAAAGTTTGCAAACTTTTCCAAAACTTGGATCAAAATCTGTACGACACCAAATTTTGCTAATGATTTTCAAATTGCTTCTAACATAGCTGTAAGAGTAAGTGTTTTGACATTATACCACTTCCATATACCATGAAACATCCTCTAAATCCCCCAAATAACAGTTCTTCATAAAGCTTAAACTTTACAATTACACTAAGTCGTACCAAGTGAGGAAAACAAATGTTAAACATAACTGCTAATATGTTGAGTACTAGAAATCATGCCTAAAAATGAGAAGCCTTTCATAATTTCAATCACTGAAATATGTATAAAGTTTCTAAAAAGGGAAAGATTTAAAGACTTCTAAAGATAAACCGCTTATAACATAAAACCCAAATATCATTTTTATGACAGGAAAGGACTAAAACCCATACTTTGATGGCTAAGAACCTCATTAGAAGAAAAAAGTAGCCTAAATTTTGTAAATCAAGAAGAAACAACCGTATTATGCCGTACTAAGTAAGGAGAATAACTTCCAAAGAAGTTATAAGTATGCTAAAAGTTGTAAAAACATGTCTTGAATAGGAAACTTCTATGGTTATCAGACTTTTCACAGCAGCAAGGTATACCCAAAAAACTTCCAAAAAAGGAAAACCTTAAAGGTTAGAGCAGAAAAATTTGCATTAACAAACTACCAAAACCATTTTTACGGTAAAAAGAACTATCAACAGCATATTCATAACTAAGAATGTTATTAGAATAAAAGACATCAAAAGTTTTGATAGATCAAGGAGAAATTTTTTGAAAAACACAGGTTCAGACCTTATCTAGTGCCAAAATGTAATTGGTAAAATCCCCATAGGAGAGATTTTACCAATACACCCATACTTAACTACATGAATGACGTGATTACCAAAGTTCTAGAGAGTTAAGCGGTAAAAGTAGAGTTCGGAGTTACTCAGACAGACATTAGAAACATAATAATAAGCATAAATCAAGTAAAGGAAGATGCCATCAAGTAAAACATTAACACTCAAGCACAAGTATGATATAAACTCAAGTCTTATATTAATCCTCACCTTGACAATGATAATAACTCTACAAAATCAAGTTCTTCACTAGTCTTTGAGCTATGGTAAGTAGGAATGTTTATTTATCTCTCAATAGATCAACCCTAGAGTTCACTTTTCCAACCCCTCTCTCAGTTGATATACATGGCCTTATATAGGCGATTACACATATTGGATTACAGCTAATACAAACAAATATACCCTGACAACACTTGTCTTCATTCACCGAACTTTATATCGCCGACCTCTTCTTATACTTCAGCGTCCTTAGTCTTGAATTGGATAAGATCGATGACTCATTCCCCACTCAGTCAATGAGCCTACTCTGAAAATCCTACCGTTCTGACATTCATTAAATGCTCAACTACTTTTCTAGCTTTTGTCGCTGACTTGTATCTTACCGTCCTTCCCAGTACGCTTTCTCGTTCTTTACATAAAATCCGCTGATGAGACCTCCAGCGGCTATACGCCTATCCCTTCTCCTGGACAATCCGCCAAGTGATATTACTGCTGATATTTGACTCCTCAGAGATATTGCTTCTACGCAGCGCCATTCCGCCATACCCTTGATGGGTTAAAGCATTTTCTACACTTACAACTTCTAAACCCCTAGAGGATATAACATGGCTTAGCACAATTCCTTGTTTCACCATAAAACGTATCAATTTTCGCAACACCGTTGGAAAGTCTCATATTGAAAAAGCAGGGGTACCAAAATACAACCAACTTTTCGTTTGGGATCGTGAGACTTATGGTCAGATCTGGACGATCTCAAAAATCAATATCCAAATCCGTTAACCTGAGTTTGGATCACAAGGATCAGTCCAACGCAAGACAGGGTCTTGGTAAATCCAATGGATGGATTGAGGACAACGATCAGGTTTATAATAACATACTTCTTGTGTTTGCTTTAATTATATAATTAAAGAATATAATGCGGAAAGTAAAGCACACAAGACACCAGAGATTTTTTTAACGAAGAAACTACGACTTGTAGAAAAACCTCGGGACCTCGTCCGGATTGAACATCGCACAATACAAACTATATACAAACACTAGCCTACTATAAGACTTCGGTCTGGGATGTAGCAGAGACCAATTCCAACCCTCCAAGCGAACTGGATACTGTCGCACTCCTTACGTCTCTAGATCCCCCACAGATCGTCACACACTTAATTCCCCTAGCTGACATCCTTTACAGGCCTAGGAGTTTCTTTAACCGTTGTTAAAGGCTTGTGTTAATAATTCCGGCTTTGCAACCTCAATTATCAACTGTATGTTTGAACTGTCATCTATCAGTTTGAAATACACAAAGTGACTTCCTTCGGATTTCTCCAGGTCATACGGAAATCTACTTACAAGCAGGGGCTAATAAGTAAACTGAGTAAACTATGCCCAACTTGTCTCTACCTCAGTTATACACGAAGAATCACTTAAGAAACTTATACAACTGGAGCTAACTAGTAGAACGGTATTTCGATTACAAGAAATATCAGAAAATGAAATGATTACATTACAGACTCAGTCACAGGACATCAGTATTAATACCGACACAACCGACAAAACAGAAACAGAAAACAGACTAACAGCCTGGCAATGACATACTGGAATTGACCAGTCAGAGTAAAGTGTACGGATTAGCGCTGACAATAACAGATATCAACGGCTGTGCTTTTACCCCCCCCCCCCCCCTCGAGCTGATGGGATAGAGATAATTCCTGCAGCTTGTGCTTCAGAAAATGAAACCTCGGCCCTGCAGGTCCCTTAGTGAAAACATCCGCAATTTGATCTAAAGTAGATACATAAACCACTAACATGGACTTGTTCTGCACCAATTCACGAATAAAATGAAAGTCAACAGAGAGATGTTTGATTGGATGACAAAGAGATAGCACTCTTATTGTCACAATGTACCAAAGGAGCTTGGGGAAGTAGTAGATGTAAATCCTTTAAGATCTGACATATCCAAACCACTTCTGCAGCAGTGTTTGCAAGACACCTATACTCTGCCTCTGTAGAAGAACGAGCTACACCAGATTGTCTTTTACTTGACCAAGAAATTGGGTTGGTACCAAAGAAGATGCAATAACCTCCGATTGATTTTCTGGTATCAGGAGAACCAGCCCAATCTGCATCACTATAACCATGCACAGCTAAAATTCCTTTGGTAAACAAAATGCCATGACCTAGAGTACCTTAAATGTATCGGAGAATCCGTTTTGCAGCCATTAGATGAATATCAGTGGGTGATTGCATATACTGACCGACCTGACTGACAGCATGACTAATCTCAGGTCTAGTCCAAGTCAAGTATTGCAATGCACCTACAAGAGATCTGAATTCTGTAGGATTCTGCAAAAGAACACCATCTGAAGCAGTCAGCTGAGTATGAGGTTGCATTGGAGTAGAACATGGCTTAGCCCCTAGCATGTCAGTCTTGTTAAGTAAATCCAGAGCATACTTATTCTGGCTAAGAAACAAGCATGAATCATTTCTCTTCACTTCAAGACCAAGAAAATAATGCAAATCCCCAAGATTTTTCAGTGGAAAATGATCTTGTAAACTCTTTATCAGAGAAAGACAATACTCATGAGAATTCCCAGTGATCAAAATATCATCTACATATACAAGCATAATTGTAATCATGGTACCCTCTTTCTGAACAAACAATGAGGTATCAGCAATAGAGGCTGTGAAATTATGAGAAACCAAAACAGAATGCAACTTCTCATACCAAGCTCTGGGAGCTTGTTTAAGACCATAGATTGATTTGTTAAGTTTACAAACCCAATCTGGTTTAGCAGGATCCACAAAACCTGGAGGTTGAACCATAAAGACATCCTCCTGCAAATCTCCATGTAAGAATGCATTACTTACATCAAGCTGTTGAATTTTTCAACCAAAATGAACAACAAGAGACAACACAATCCTGATTGTAGCTGACTTTGCAACAGGACTAAAAGTTTCAAAACAATCAACCCCTTCTATTTAGTGATTACCCTTAGCAACTAATCTGGATTTCAGTCTCTCAGTGGAACCATATGAGTTTTCTTTGATCTTAAACACCCACTTGCACCCTACCAAAGGCTGACCAGTATAAGGAACTTTAGTCCATGTATGTGCATCTTCCAGAGCAGTATACTCATTAACCATAGAAACTCTCCATTTAGGGAACTTGTTTGCTTGTGAAAAACAAGTTGGTGTGAGGGAAGGTGTAGAAGCAAGTATAAAAGCAGACAAGCAATGTTTAGAAGAGTAAACTTTAGGCTTGAAGATTCCAGATTTACCTCTTGTCAACATCTGATGAGCATTAGAAACAATGGGAGAAGGAGCAGCAAGTTCAGATGCTGGAGTAGTAGACTGATCATTCTGAGTGCAATCAGGTGAAGTTGGTGTAGGAACTGTAACAATTACTGAAGTTGAAGGAGAAGAAGGAACAACTTCATGTGATATAGATGGTCTGGACATATCTGAGAAATCAGTTCTCTGACTGCTAGATTTCATAGGAAACTCATGTTCATTAAACACCACATGCCTTGAGATGTACACTCTTCCAGTGGAAACATCCAAACACCTATACCCCTTATGCTGACCACTATAACCAATGAAAACACACTTGATACTTCTAGGTGCAAGCTTATGAGTAGTGTAGGGTCTCAACCAAGGATAACAAGAAGAACCAAACACTCTAAGTGAAGTATAATCTGGTATTCTAAAAAATAATTTCTCATATGAAGAAACATTACCAACAGTCCTAGAAGGCAATCTGTTGATAATGTAATTAGCATGAAAAGAATCCACCCAATATGACTCATCCAATCCTGACTGAATAAGAAAAGTCCTTCCTACATCAACAAGATGTCTATGTTTTGATTCTGCCAGCCCATTTTGCTCAGGGGTGTGTGGGCAAGAAACTTCATGAGAAATGCCATGTAAAGAAAGAAAAGAATTCAACTCTTTATTAAGAAATTCACCTCCTCCATCAGTTCTAATGGTTATAATGCTACATTTCAACAACTTCTCAACAAACGCTTTGAAGTGAAAGAAAACACTCTTGAACTCTGTTTTATCATGCAATGGAAAAATCCAGCAGAATCT
>JAJJMA010083097.1:0-24102 GCA_023529015.1 Papaver nudicaule
ACCAAAAACCTTGGAATTACTGTGTGTTTGTAGTAAAGTGAGGGTGAGAGCTGTTCCAGAGGAGTACAAACTACACCGATTTTTTGAACTCTTCTGAAAATCCAGTAGCTCACCAAAACAGCTAGAAAATAACTCAGATCCGGTAAAATCATTTTTCATAAACAGCTCGAGAAATAGCTAAGCGGTAAAGAAACAAGAAGTAGACCTGTTGGAGAAGCCAAGAAGATGATGATGGGAGGAACAAGAGCGCATATGCCAGAGGAATCAACATGAAACACTATCAGCATGGGGGTCATCACATCACCAACAATATGACAAGGAAAAGCACCGGCGGCAGCAACAATAAATGAAGCAGAAGAAGGTTCTGAAGGCAACGGACGCCCAGCGCGCAACAGAACATCGAGACCAGAGCTAACAACAATAGTCACGAGGCAGATGGCAGCAGCACAAATCAACTCACCAAACGTAGAAACGAGAAGTAGAGCAAAACAACCTGTAGCAAGAAGACTTGAAGTACAACCACGAGCAAAGCAGACATCAAAAAGGAGGAAACAACCAAGAAAAGCACCATCAAAGCCAAGGATCAAGAAGCAGAGCCAGAAAGAGATATCGCGGACGCAGCCAGTGCGCCTAGATATTGGAAGAGGAGAACCGGAATGCGCAGAGGAAGAAAACCCAGTATCGCAAGACTGGATGAATTGACACAACAAATGGAGGTTCAAGCAACGCAGATACGAGATATGGAGAATGGAGAATCAGACGAGTCAAGAGAAGATTTCTCGGAGGCAGGGTCACAAAATACGGAAGAATACTACGGGGTAAACAGAGATCAGCCAGGATATGAAGAAGTGTTAAGAATAGTGGATGTACCAAAAATGATCAAGGAATTGAAAGAGGCGATCAGTACAACGTCACTTTCCGTGCAAGATAGAAGATTGGAGACGTATATAGATGAAGCTAAAACATCTCCGCTGAGTGAAGAGCTACTGGAAGGGAGAGTACCTAGGAAGTTCGTCATGCCATCGTTCAAATTATTCGACGGGGGTTCAGATCCACTAGCACATCTGAGAGATTACAAACAAGCGTTACTTCCGTGTGAGAGAAGCCAAGTGGTCTTATGTAGGTATTTTCAAGCGACACCGGTAGGAGGAGCACTCCTTTGGTATGGTCAGATCGTCAAGGAATCAATAAGGAATTTCGATGACATCAGCCTCAAATTCCTCACAAGATTCATGCACAACCTGATCTTCCAAACGCCAGTAGGAGTCTTATTTCAGCTAAGTCGTAGGAAAGGGGAGACGGTGCGCGGCTACATCAAGAGATGGTCAGATCTAGTTGCAGAAATAGGAGTAGTAGACAAAAATGTCGCCATTCAGTCATCCATACACGTCCTAGATTGTTAATGCATAATTATGGATAGACACGTGGCGCCATCACCAGAGGACGTACACCGAAGCAATATGAACCGCGAAGGACATGAGTGAAACCAGGTGAAGGGATAACTCATCACGAGATGATGAAATCCAACGGAGGAAATTAAAGGATCACCAAACCTACGATGCTAGGAGAAAGCACGCATGCTAAGGAGCAGTCACACCGCATTTAATGATGTAGACAGCTTGACAAGAAATCGTCTGTCGATTGAGGATTGGCTCAACCAACGGTGGAGGAAAGAAACCTTTACCAGGCAACGCAAGGATACAACAAGGATCCTCTACATAACAGTACGATGGGCTAGGATTGGATGATAAGGGCGGTCACCGAAGGTGGATGGTCAAAACAAGGAACATCAAGAGAACGAAGCAACCAAAGATAGCAAAGAGCGGCGCTTACAAAAGTACTATAAATACCCCCTCATCAACAGAAATGGGGGTCGCATAGTTTGGGAAAGATAGCTAGGAGTGAGAATCTTTGAGTTATACTCTCAAGATTTCATATGTCCTCTATCCATAACAAATTGGAGTGACTTATAGTGTAAACCAGAGAAAACTTTATTGATTAAGTATAATAGAACAACAAATTTTATCCCGAGGACGTAAACACACAGCTGCCGAACCTCGTTAATGGTTGTGTTGATCATCATTGCACTTACTTTTATTGTAGTTAATCTTGCTTGACGATCATCTCCGAGGTGATTCCACGGTTAAAGTCAGTAGCCATCCTGGTTCATAATAACTAGTGATAATACCTTCAAACCCTTGGACAAATCCCCGGTTACTAACGAACTAAGGCCACCAACGACTTGAATAATCGATCTATTAATAATTTTTACTTGTAGGATGATATGGGAAAATTAGTATCAACAGTTTGGCGCTAGAAACAGGGACCAGTCCCTTGTAAGATTTCAAAACTACCAGATTTTAACAAAAACCCCAGTCACTGAGTTTTTTCCTTTTTCTCATCGCTTTTTTATTTTTGGATACAACCCAGTTGGGAGAATCACAAAAGAAAGAATTTCTTATCGAAAAAATCACCAGATCAATTTCTTACTAATAGTTCATATTGTAGCTAGGAGAACGAAAGTTAATACTACTTTTTCAGACTTCCCTAGGGGATCAACTTGGTAGGAAAGCTTTTGTACGACTAAAAGTGCGCTCTACCATCGTCTTTTCTTCTCCATCGTATCAACATGAAAAGGAGTGAAGTAGCTCATGGCTAACGAATGAAGGCCGTTGGTGACTAGAAGCCGGCAGCAACCCGCACTGACACGGAGCAGGTTACAGTCTCTAAGGGCCCAGGGAGAGACCAATCTTGATCTGGAGGACGCAATCAATTTACCACGAAGTTCACATAGGAGCACGACAGCAATCCCCAGTGAGCAGGTGGTAAACAGAAACCCTCTGTACGGAATGCCTTTACCAGCAGAAGAGATGGTTGAAGAGGAGAACCCTGGAAACAATCAGCTTCAGCACACCCCTGTCGAAGATACAGGAAACTCGGTATCGGTCCATACGGCAACCACGTCAGAGGAATCAGAAAATGAAATGGGACCGATCATCAACAACGGAATTAACAATGAAGCCGAAGGAATCAATCAACCACCTTTAACAGCGCAGTTAGAAAAAGAGCAGGATGAGGTTTTATTTGCCTTGACACAGGAAAATCAAGCACTACGGGACAGAGCCGAAGTGAGGGAGCGACAATCACGAGCCCGAAGCTATCAGACCAGGGGAGAGGACGAAGTAAATTCAGAGGCGCCACGAAGCTATTCATCACTAAGGAATAGGATTCGGGCTCTACCACCCGTATGCATATCAGGAGGGTATCTAGAAAGAATCAACTTACCACAGAGGGAGGTTCACAACATCCCAAGCCATTCTATTTCGCGGGGAAGATCATGTCATTCTCAGAGCCATGGAATGCAGTCTCAACAGCGGGGAGAAATCATAGCCACACCGCAGATGGGAGAAGTGGTCACTCAGCTAAAGGTCGTCATGGACCAATTGGCGGACTTGAAATCTAAGCAGGGAGGATACAAGATGGAGGAAGCCAAGCAAGAAGCTAGGATGACTCCGCTATCAGTCAGACTCGAACGAAGTAGAATCCCACCGAGGTTCCCGCTACCGAATTTTACTTGTTACGACGGAACTACGGACCCAGCAGCACACTTGAAGTATTATCTTCGGGTATTGGCCTACTCGGATACCGATGACGTAGTGTTGTGCCGGTATTTTCCATCCAGCCTTACTGACATAACACTGGTGTGGTTTGATAACCTCAAGCCAAATTCAATTGACTCCTTTGAAGAGCTATCTGATATCTTCGTGGAGACTTACATGTACAACAAGGCTACTAAGGCGGGGCTAGATAGGCTATTTGCATTAGCCATCGGGCCATGAGAAACACTTCAGGCATACACAGAGAGATGGCAAAAGGTATGCCAAGCTATAGGTAAGGTCAACCCGGAGATCAGCATCAACTGTTACAGGTTCGGGTTGGATATAACGTCTTCTATCTTCGTAAAACTACACGCCCATACACCAGCAACGGAGGGAGAGCTTCGTGTGATTCAAGACAAGTATAATCCGGCTAGAAGACATCCAGAGGGATAATCCTCATGCGCAAGACCGAAGTACCCCGCAGAGAACGAATTCGTTAGAAGCCGCACCAGAGACTGGGAAACGTTCGGCAGAAAGAGACGCCACGTCAGGATTCGAAAAAAAAAACAGGTATAAAGACGGGAAGCCAGGGGACAAAGGAAGAAGGGACTACGCGGATATAGTCTATTCCAACTTAACCATGTCACTCTCGGAAATTCTGAAGAAAGAAGGTGGACGACAGGATTTTCCATATCCATTTACCCGAGGAAAGCAGAGAGATGAATCCAAGAACCATAAAGACTACTGCGAATACCATCAGACTCGGGGACACGATACTGATACATGCAAACATCTGAAGAACGCGATTCAAAGGTATATCAATCAAGGAGACTTTGGATAGTATGTTCAGTTACCAGGACAGGCAGCAGTAGCAACAAACGCAGTGGCACAGGAAAAGACGGCATGACTCCTCGAAGGTTACAAGTCACTTAATATGATTACATTCCAGCGAGAGAGAGAACCGTCGCTACCAGGAGATATCTGCAACAGCTTGAGAACAAGGAGGAGGACCTCAGAACACGAAGTATACAAATTGAACGGGAGATTAAACGACGAATGGGAAGACTGGATGGCAACTCCGCTCACGTTTTCTACTAAATACATCAATCGGGATGTCGAAATGCATAACGATCCCTTGGTGGTTACTCTACCAATCCACGGGTGGAACGTTTCTAAAATATTAATAGATGGAGGAAGTTCGCTCAACGTGCTCTTCTATGAACCCTATCTTTGGATGGGGCTGAAGGATGGGCAGATGGATGCATCTACGTGTACGATTTATGGATTCAATGGATCCACGTCAAAGCCGAAGGGAGAAATAGTTTTGCAGGTAGACGCAGGGCCAATGAAGACCATGGCGAGATTCAGCATCGTAGATTCACCATCACCCTACAACGCCATCATGGGGATACTATGGGTGCACCGTTTGAGAGGAACGGCGTCAACCTACCATCAGCACCTAAGATTTCCCACGCCATATGGAGAAATGGAAATCAAAGGAGACCAACAAGATGCACGAAGATTTGACGCAGCTGAAGCCAAACACCACGATGAGGTACAAAGAGAACTCAAGAAGAATAAAGGAAAGCGAAAGGAAAAGGAAAAAGAGAAGCGATACGAGGAATACAACGAGCAAATCAAGGCGGCCAAAACAGCATCACTACTCCCAGCAGCGATGGTGGCATCAACATCGACCGGGGACAAATAACAATTACAGAATGTTACTCCCATAAGGCCCCCGAAACAATTATTTTCATCTATCGAACCAACGAAGAAAGTCAACATCGGAACCGAAGAACGGCCACGAGAAGTGAGTATAGGAACGCTGCTGAAGGAGGATATGGAAGTAAAACTGAAAGAACTGTTGAAAGAGTACTTGGATGTATTTGCATGGACGATGAACGACATGTCAGGGATAGATCCGCTGGTGGTGGCCCATCACCTACGGATAAACCCGGACACACCACCATTCAAGCAAAAAATAAGGAAGGTAGCTCCTATATACCACGAGGCAGTGGAAAAGGAGCTCCAAAATTTAATGGACGCCGGATTCATCAGAGAAGTAATGTACCCTACATGGGTATCAAATATGGTAATAGTACCAAAGAAGAACGAAGGTGTCAGAATCTGCATCGATTTTAGCAATCTCAACAAAGCTTGTCCGAGGGATAGCTATCCTTTGCCAAGCATAGACCAACTGGTCGACGCGACTTCTGGTCACGAACTGGTGTCATTCATGGATGGATACTCGGGGCATAACCAAATAGCCCTGGCCGAAGAAGATCAAGAACATACAGCCTTTTTCACTCTGAGGGGGTTATATTGCTATACCAGAATGCCATTTGGACTGAGAAATGCAGGAGCCACATATCAAAGACTGGTGGAAAAAATATTCAAGCAATGGATTGGAAAAAACTTGGAGGTCTATGTTGATGATATGCATGTCAAAATCCTAAAGTCACAAGACCACTTGGCGGACCTCAGGGAGATATTCGAAGCTATGAGGAGCTGCAAAATGAAGGTAAATCCAGAAAAGTGTACCTTCGGAGTAACCCCCGGAAAGTTCTTAGGATACTTGGTCACAAAAAAGGGGATCGAGGTCGATCCTGAGAAAGTTAGAGCCGTGGTGGAGATGTCATCACCGAAGAGTTTGAAGGACGTTCAAAGACTAAGCGGAAGACTAGCGGCGTTGAGGAGATTCATAGGCAGATCGTCAGATAGGTGCAAGGACTTCTTCTCAACATTAAAGAAGGATTGTAGGTTCGCGTGGACAGAAGACTGCCAACAGGCTTTTGAGAAGATTAAAGAACACTTGGCGACCCTACCAACGTTACAGAGGCCAGAAAAAGACGAGGTATTAACTCTCTACTTGGCGGCTACTAGCAGCGCAATCAGCGCAGTTCTAGTTAGAACGAACAAGAAGGAAGAGATACCCATTTACTACATCAGCAAAACTCTGTACCCGGCTGAAAAGAACTACACGAAGATAGAGAAGATCATCCTGGCTCTAGTATTCGCGACGCAGAAGCTACGAACCTACTTCAACGCGCACACGGTGAGAGTGTTAACAAAGGCACCCATTGGTCAAGTCCTCCAGAACTCAGACAGAGTGGGACGCGTGGCCAAATTGAATGCACAGGTAACGCAATTCAAGATCATATTCGAACCTCGAACGGCGGAGAAGTCACAAGTGCTAGCAGACTTCTTGGCGGACCTACCCCTCAAAGACGAAGAAGAGATATATGACATACCCGGAGCCGAAGAAGACAAAGAAGATCCTGACGATTTACTCGAACCAGTCACCTCTCGTAGATGGGAAGTTTTCGTAGATGGATCGTCCAACAAAGAAGGCGCAGGGATAGGAATTGTAATAACAACCCTGACCGGAGACAAGATCTTATGTACATTCAGGTTAGAATTCGCAGAATACACGAATAACATCGTGGAGAACGAAGCAGTGATCCACGCACTACGGTTGATAATCGAGTTAGGCATCACGGACGTCAGGATAACAAGCGACTCACAACTCATCATCCGGCAAATCGAACTCCAATATCAAACTCTGGATTTATGCCTAACCGCATATTTAAAGCTAGCGCAAGAGCTCACAGCGAAGATTGAGAAGGTAACGTAAATGCATATAACGAGGAAGGATAACAGACATGCAGGCGCATTGGCATATATATCATCTATGCTTCGGGATCCCAAGGTCACATCCATTAAGGTGGGAAGAGTTTATGAACCATCGGTGAATACTGAGGGCACAGCAGAAGAAACAATGGATGTGGAAGGAGTATCCAGCCCACCAAATACAGAAGGAAACGAGATAGAGGAAGATTGGAGAGTACCACTTCACCGATACTTAAGTGACGAAATACTGCTCGAAGATCCCAAATACGCAAAGAAGGTCATCTCGAGGGCGGCACGATATCATCTCCGCGAAGGTATTCTCTATAAAGCTACATTCTTAGGGCCATTACTAAGATGCGTCACAAAAGAAGAAGGATTGCACATCTTGAAAGACATAAACTACGGAGATGCGGGCAACCACAGCGGCATGAGGTCTTTGGCGCAGAAAGCTCGATTGCAAGGGTACTATTGGCCGAGCATGAACAAAGACGCATTAGAAATGGCAAGACGATGTATTGCTTGCCAACAGTTTGCAAGGAAATTTAAAGCACCAGCAACGGAATTGAACGCGGTATTAAGCCCATGGCCATTTGCGAAGTGGGGAGTCGACATAGTGGGACCTGGTAGCAGGGTCTGGCAACCGAAGATTTTTAATAGTCGCCACTGACTACTTCACCAAGTGGGTAGAGGCCGCACCCCTCACTCACATCAGAGATCGTGATGTATTCAAGTTTCTATTCGAACATATCATTTGCAGGTTCGGGATCCCGAGGGCCATTGTATCCGATAACGGAGCTTAACTCAACGGAAAGAACATCGACATGTTGTTCGACGCCTACAAGATTCAGAAGATGAAATCAACACCTACGTACCCCCAAAGCAACAGACAGGCGGAGTCCACAAACAAAACCATAGCTCTGATTCTAAAGAAGAAACTTCACAATTACAAGAGGAAATGGTGTGAACAATTACACAATGTGCTATGGGCATACCGAACAACTCGAAAAGAAGCTACGGGAGAAACACCTTTTATGCTAACATACGGAACCGAAGATGTAATACCTACCGAAGTTATCATCCCAACTATGAAGACGGAGGCTTGGGAAAAGAACCTAACCACAGATCTCATCTACGAGAAATTAGATAATCTAGAAGGAAGAAGGGAGACTGTACTCCAACGAAAGGAGAACTATCAGCGAAGGATCGCCAAAGAATACAACAAAAAGGTAGTTCTTCGAAACTTTATGGTAGGAGAATTCGTAATGAGACAGATACCACCATACCAGAAAAAGACGGAGTGGGGCAAACTAGCCCCCGTATGGAAGGACCATATGTTATCGAAGATGTTGCAGGGAAGGGTTCGTACTATCTCAGAAACATGCGAGGAGACACTTTGCAACACCCGTGGAATGCACGATACATTAAAAAGTACTACCCCTAGGGGACCGAAGAAGTAAGATTTACTATTTCAAAGTTAATTTTCTATCTTATGTTACTATTTCACGAAGGACGGCGCGATATAGCGTATTAATAAATTGTTTTTCTTGGAAAGTGACAAATAGCAAAGCAACAACGATGTAAGCGCAACAGAAAAATTGCCAGCAGCCCAAGCACAACAGAACAATTGGCATAACAGGAGCATACCTGCTGATCACAGGTCATCTCTAGGATCCTCATTAATATGTATGAGGCGAAACGTAAGAATCCCGATGTAGAGATAACTTAAACGTCGCCTCTAGCGGGATTTTTTTTTCCCCCGGTTAATGTCCTAAATCATCCCCTGGCCAGGGATGGTTGAAAGATAATTCTTAATCCAAGAAGGTTGAAATGCCTGAAAAAGTAGACACTAAGGAGAAGATCTCATGATCAACAATGTTACCATACGGCTATATCCGATTACAAAAAGTTACAGCAACATAATAAAAAGAAGATAACAAACTGACAAGACAAGAAATGGCCAGGAATTCACCCAACAGGTCAAAATACATGTGGAAGCAGGGAATTCCGAATAATTTCTTCCGAATAATACGTCCATCCTCGGGAAAGCGATACCAGGGAAATGGCACTCGGCTTCGGTAAAAGCTTCGTTAACAGTTATCGCAGCAGAACGAGCATAGGTCAGACTCACCCCCTCTGTTTGAGAAGCAGCAACAGCGGCTACCCTCGCATCAAAGTCGCAAAGCTGGGATTTCAAGAGAGCATTCTCGGCGGCCATGGTCCTTTCTCGAGCTCTCGATTCTTCGGCGACACGACGATACTCGTCCATCAGCAAGGTAACGGCGTTCAGCTCAGATCGCAATTCTGACATTCTATCACTAAAGGCGGGTACTTGTGAATCCAAAGGGGGTTCAGGATCTTTCAAAAAGTACGAAGACCAGTCCACGGGCTTCACGACAGCAAATGACAAGGGGAGATTTGGGTGGCAGATCTCACCACCGACTCAAGAAGACCAGATGAAGAAGGAACGCAAACCTCGGCGGAACAGGATAAAAGTTCAGCAACACCTTTTAAGTTAACTTGTGTTTCATTGGCAGAAGAAAACTCAGGGTATTGGCTATCCTGCATGTCAGCATCATCAGTAATGTCCACAACCATCGAAGCTGGAACAACGGGGATTGCAGGGGCAGGTAAATAACTCTCGGCGACAATACCATCATCACTACGGTGGCCCGAGGAAACATCTTCGGCGCCCGCACTCACCCTGGAAGCAAATGCGAGTGCACCAACTCCGCTGGAAGTTTTTGCTTCAGATTTCTTTTTCTTTTTCGTAACAGGCTGCATATCACAAAATTATTTGTCAAAGGCACGGCCAAAAGGGGACAATTACCGATATAAAGGAAAAACATCAATTACCCGTACCTTTGACATCGAAGTAGCACCAATTGATTTGTTACTAACATCTTTTGGTAGCACAGCACCAACCTTCCTTTTCCGAGTACAGGTGTTATCACTCATAACAGGTGAAGGAACGCTAGCTCTCAAGGACTGAGCAGTCAGAAGAACAACATCGTTAGAAGAAGAGATGAGAACAGACTGAAGAATAAAAGCAGAAATACATACCCGCGAAGGAGTAGGGTTAAAGCGCCAAGCAATGAAAGTACGATAGCGAGGAGGGAGATCTGTCATCAGGCGAGGAATGAAGAGGCCAGGCTGAGACCGAGATTTCCTAAAACCAGCAACCCACTGACCAGTGACACGGAGAGGAGTACGCATCCAGCGATGGTCACGACTAAGACGAATCCTCTGATCATCAGGAAAAGGAAGATTAATTGTCCCGGGGATGACAGACAAATCAGGGTCATCACAGTCATTCAACAGAAGAGGAACTTTATCACGGATTTGCTTGGCAAAAGGGGCAATTCGGCGGGGACCGACAGACCATGGCACCGCATTAGAACTTTGGATGGAGTCCCCCCAGGTTAGGTTGAAGTTTTGAGGAGTGTAATCTTCCTGACGAACCATTGCTAAAGAGAAGGGGTCATAACATCTCATGCGAGTACGACCACCACTATGAAGCCAGCACTCGTACAGAATACGAAAAAATTTACCAGTATACTGTTGTATACCGCAGAGCTGCTGACATAAGGAAGGATTGTCTCGACCAAAGAGAACATCAATAAAGAAGGTATCAACAGGGTCATACAAAGGAAGGATGAGGCCTGCATCTAGCTGACCAACGTAGATAAGCAGGGAATTTTCATCATAAGGAAAGCTTCTGATCATATCTTCAGTCAGGACATCAACATCACTATCAAAGAAGGAAACGTCAAAAAGAGTCAAGACAAAGGACTTCTTTATCTTGGCAAGACTCCAGTGGCGATAACTGTCATCTTCAGAAGGACGAAGACGCTCCAGTTCATAATTGGGCCCCCTAACTTCCATTACAGTAGCAAGACCATCACTAGCTATGGAGAAACCTTTTCCAGCATCACCAGACGAACTTGAAGGACGAGGAAAAACTTGCAATGGAGAAGGAACAATCACAGTCGAGTCCATGGCAGCATCTTTTGATTTCTGGGAGGAAGCTTTAGACTTATAACTCAATGGCTTTCGCGTCATCAGAATTTAAAGAAAGCTTGAGACAGAAGAAGGGGAGATGAAGCATCAACGACCAGAAAAATATACTGAGAGGAAAGTTGTGGCTGATGAAGATCATGTCTCTAATCCATCATCTATAGAAATCACAAAAATCACAAACTCCCACAAAACCACGAAAAGGCGTGAAGGAAGGGTCCACCATTATTTTGAAAATGACGGCATATGCGGAGGTTTTCTTCCATCATTGCCCACTACAATAACTGAAAGAAAAGGGGCAAACTGTTAATGCATAATTCTAGATGGACATGTGGCGCCATCACCAGAGGACGAACACCGAAGCAATATGAACCGCGAAAGACAGGAGTGAAACCAGGCGAAGGGATAACTCATCACGAGATGATAAAATTCAACGGATGAGATTAAATGATCACTAAACCTACGACGCTAGGAGAAAGCAGGCATGCTAAGGAGCAGTCACACCGCATTTAATGTTGTAGACAGCTTGACAAGAAATCGTCTGTCGATTGAGGATTGGCTCAACCAACGGTGGAGGAAAGAAACCTCGACCAATGAGGAGCCGGAAACGCAAGGATACAACAAGGATCCTCTACATAACAGTACGATGGGCTAGGATTGGATTATAAGGGCGGTCACCGAAGGTGGATGGTCAAAACGAGGAACATCAAGAGAACGAAGCAACCAAAGATATCAAAGAGCGGCGCTTACAGAAGTACTATAAATACCCCCTCTCATAATGGGGGTCGCATAGTTTGGGAAGGATGGCTAGGAGTGAGAATCTTTGAGTTATACTCTCAAGATTTCATATGTCCTATATCCATAACAAATTGGAGTGACTTATAGTGTAAACCAGAGAAAACTTTATTGATTAAGTATAATAGAACAACATATATTACCCCGAGGACGTAAGCACACAGCTGCCGAACCTCGTTAATGGTTGTGTTGATCATCATTGCACTTACTTTTATTGTAGTTAATCTTGCTTGACGATCATCTCCGAGGTGATTCCACGGTTAAAGTCGGTAGCCATCCTGGTTCATAATAACTAGCGATAATACGTTCAAACCCTTGGAAAATCCCTGGTTATTAACGAACTAAGGACACCAACGACTTGAATAATCGATCTATTAATAATTTTTTCTTGTAGTATGATATGGGAAAATTAGTATCAACAACGAATGTCAATACAAACCTCTACCTGTCACTTACGGAGCGTGACCTTCAAGATCTGGGATAATTAAAGGAAAAACAACAAAGATTTATCATTCTGGAAAATATGCGGTTGAAAGTCCATGAAGAAACTTGTAAGTTCAACAACAGCGCTGGCCTAGCGCAGGTACTACAAGACATGAAGGGCCGGAGATATTAAGAAGACACATGGAGAGGAGAGAACCGAAGCGCAAGTCGTATAGAGAAGACGATTGTAAGAGAGAAAAGATTTTCGAAGATCGCACGTACACGGTGCTCAACACGTTAGTGGAAAACATCCTCAGAGATCTACAGAAGAAGAACGACGTACATCAAGGAGAAGACAACCAGAGTACGGGAGAAACTCGAGGAACAGGTGCGAGTTTTATGGATACATGGGACACGACACCAGCCAGTGCAGGCACCTTCTGCATATAATCCAGGGAAGAATCGATAACAAGGATCCACCGATGAATAAGTATATAACGCATAAGGAAAACAACAGGAGAGGAGCAGTGAAAGCAAGACAAGCGTACCTACCAGCAGCGCCAAACGGAGCAGTCTACATGATATTGTGCAAACATCAATACGGGGAACGGTACATATATGATGGTCAACCTAGCATATAAAGGACCAGAGGAAAAGAAGATAAAGAACGAAGACAGCTCGACTAAGGAATGGATGATGCGACTAGTGCATTTATCAAGCAACGAAGCCACAAATGGTCACAACCTGAAGAAGCAGATATGAGCAGCCAATATAGGAAGTCAACATTTCCAGAAGAAGCTTACCTTATGAGGAAAAGAGGAAGATGGAGCTTTACCGCGATTACGGGAGCTTTTACGCTTCCGAGAACCAACAGTGGAGTCGGAAGAAGCATACGCTTCCACATTACAGGGATAGGGATACGCAGAAAGGCGAACTTCAAGCAGAGGAGGAAGAGGAAGCACCCAAGTACGAGGTAGCTGCGTTGAAGAAAAGGAAGCCAGCTTCTCCGAAACAAGATAATTCGGCATCCAAAGACGATCAGCAAGGAGTTAAAAATACAGATCAGCGTGCGCATCATCTACACCGGTACGGTCTGGGCCATACATCCAGGGACCATGCACAACATAAATCGCAGCATCTAGGGGATCATGACCAGAGGTACGCATCACAGATCTACAGTCACGGCAGAGACAATCATCGGCGGAGGATTCCTGCGGAACCAGCGTCGCACCAACTTGAGAAGTAACAATGTAGGAGTCATCAACAAGCGCATTAAAAGCCTCAACAATATAGCCAGCCATCTGTTGAGCGCGGCGACAAAGAAGCAACAAGAAATTGGAACCGTACTGAAGATAGGAGTGCGTCACCCGGCGACGAGAAAGCACATTAAGGATGAAGGGATCAACAGGTCATACAAAGGCAGTGGAAATCCAGTGCACAGAAGTTTATAGCTCACCAAGCAGACATCCAGAGTAATAGGATACTCTTCCTCCTGTTGATCGAGAAAATTGGAGCAAAAATACTCGAAGGAGAAGCCAGGAAACTTCGTATGCAGCGCAGTCAAGATTACATCAGAAGGACGGGGTCCAGGTTTAGCAGCGAAACGACTTAAAGGAGGACGGTTCTTCGAATATGTTTGATCGCCAACAGTTACGTAGCCAGTGGGACGACCTGACGCAGAGGGATAGTTATCATACAAGCTCAGCGGAGCCAAACAACCCCATCATTAGCAAGCGAAAGTCCAGCATCAACAGCAGGAGCAGGCTCAGCGACAACGACACGCGTGAGAACTACAACGGTAGTGGTGACCAACGAAGCATCCGCATTGTTGATGACAAAATATGGTTCAGGCCAGAAGGTGATATACTGAAAGGCCGACACGCTGATAAATGATGCAGAACCAAAGAAAGTGTTGATAGCATAGGCAGTCGACTGGCAACAGAAGAAGTCCTTCGAGAAGAAACCTACCAAAGGAACAAATTACCTCAGATGACTCAAGAGAAGATATTCAAAGTACAGAATGGCGGGAAAGTTAGTTAGTCGCCACCGACTATTGAGGAACTACTTGTAATGATTAGTAGAACATGAATACTTTATACCGCCAATACTTGTACACTATAAATATCGATCTTGAGATCATTTGTAGTCTAAGTTCTCTCTCCTGAATCAATAAGAAAATACTTTTTTGTCTAAATTTTGTCTATCCTTTTCATCCCATTGTTGATGATGGTTTTTGATAAGAAGGTCATAAGGGTAATTTTGTATCGAGTTCCAGCATCTTATTGGATATGGCTCGGAGAAGCAACAAGGATGGCTCAAGGCAAGGTAAGATTTCTTTGTTTAGATAAGCCTTGAATTCACAGCCATGGCCTAGTGCCATGGCCAAACCCTAAAATCTAGGGCCACGGCCAATTGTCGTGGCCAAGCCCCTAATTCACGGCCATGGCCTAGTGCCATGGCCAATGCAAAAAAACAAGGGCCACGACTATTGTCCTTGTTTCACGACCATGGCCTACAAATCCTAAAAACAAGGGTCACGACCAATTGTCGTGGCCAATTCCTTGATTACGGCCATGGCCAATTCCTAAAAACTAGGGCCATGACCAATAGCCGTGGCCATGTCCTTATTTCACGGCCATAGCCTAGTGCCATGGCCAACTCCTACATTCAAGGGCCATGACCAATAGCCGTGGCCTAGTCCTTGAATCACAGCCATGGCCTAGTGCCATGGCCAATTCCTAAAAACAAGGGCCACGACCAATTGTCGTGGCCAATTCCTTGTTCCAGGCCATGGCCAATTCTTAAAATCAAGGGCCATGGCCAACTCCTAATTTCTAAGACAAAGGCTTTGAGCCATTCACAAGCCCTGATTTTTAGGTATTGATTTCATTGGTTGCATAACGTTTGTATTTTCCTAAGCAAATTCGGAAATCTGGCAGATTACGAAATACTGTAGAGAACGCGGAATACGGTCCAATCCGTAAGGAATTAGGAACAACTTCCTTCATGAAAGTTGTTCATCTGTGTGTTTCCTATAACATACTAAAATTCATAATTTTAGAGCATATGACCAGGGAGATTTTTGGACTAAGTGACGTGCAAACTGTCCAGAAATTTGGCCATGACATTCTCAAAATCCCACGACTAGTAAGCATACTATGCTATGTGATATAGCTTATTACTGTTTCATTATCCTACTTTTTAGGTCTTGGATTGATAATGCTCATGCATTCTTGGTTATTGTTACGCTATGCTAACATATCCTAACTTTTCTCCTGATTATAGACTTGCTTCTATAATCAGTGTTATATTTTTCAATCATGGCTCATGGCTATGACTTATTATTATTATTTTAGGCATTCTTATGTCTCTACTACTCAGGGAATTGGTGTTCAATACGCCACAAGCCAATTTCCAATATTTATGGCATACGAAGAGTCACTCATTTGACCATTGCCACAAAGGGTTGCTGAAATCCCCTCAGTCTAAACGGCGATTGCATAGCTCAATCCTTAGACTATTCTTATTGGTCTAAATGGCGATTGCCCGGTTCAATCCTTAGACCATTCTGAGAGAAATGGCCCATCTCCAGAAAAGCTTGAAAGAGATATACAAGCTTATCGCTTAATTCTCTGTTTACATGCAAAGTCCTAAGTTTACCAAATATACTAAATGGTACGACTTGCACTTAGTCATCTTTGGGTTAACAAATATTTAACAAATCTTACGAGAATCAAGTAAGTTACATGGGGGGACATTCTTCAGGGTTTTGGTTTGGTGGTCTACGGCACGTGTGATTGCAACGACACAATCACTCAACGGGAAATAAGCTAAGTCGTGTGAACTTTGCTAAGAAAATGGGAAGTGAACGTGGGTTGTTAGTCTTTCCTAATTATTAGGCATAAGATTCTTAACACATTTTCCACTCACTCCACTCTCCCACTTTTCCACTTCTTCCATTTCTTACGAGATCAGTTGGAATTTCTATTTCTATAAATAGGTCACTTGACCAGTTTGGAAACCATTCAATCATCTCATCCGTAATTGATTAATTCATCTCATTCATCATTCAATATCTAGTAAGAACTGAATATCCATCCTTGCTTTACTTAAGCACTATTTTAGCAACTTTATTCACAACATCATATAAAGCAAATTCTCTGATCTCATTGTGAGTGTAGAAAATGCCTTAGGCCAATTTAGGATGTTCAAGAGAAGATTCACATTAAGGAGGGCATCCATAAGAAGTGAAGAATGATAACAGCAGTATACTTCGGCGGTAATCAACTACTGGGAGATGGCGCTGATTGAAATTAGGCACAGCGGCATATAATAAGATAAGTGATAGCGGCACATTATCGACAAAAGCTGAATAAGTTGGTTGAGCATTTAATGCTGAGCAGAACGGTCGGATTGTCAGAGCTGACTTGTTGACTCAGTGGAATTCGAGTCATCAATCTTATCCAATCCAGAGTAATGGGCGCTGAGGATGCAAAGGAAGGGCGCAGAGGCGCTGAGGTGCTGAGGAAGGACGGCGGTATTGAAGATAGCAGTAAGAAGACAAATAGTGTCAGAAAGATTTGTATGTATTAGCTGTTCTCCACTATGTAACTAACGCCTATATAAGGCTATGTACGCTTACAGATAGGGGGGTTGGAAAAGTGATTGTTAGGGTTTGATTTACTGAGAGGAATATCTTCTTCTCCTTAGCTCAAACTCGTGGTAGGATCTTGATATTGCTGTAGAGAGATTATCCTTTGCAAGGTGAGATGCAAGGATACTTAATGATAATCTATACCTGAGAGTGTTGATTTACTTATCTTTATGCTGTTCTTATGATTTCTATTTGTAGTTATGTCTTTTATTTATGTTCAAGTATTTGCATACATGCTTGTGACGTTTTACTCTATGTATGATTGTTATGTTGTGTTTATGGTCTCAAAGTAGGGGTGTATTGGTAAAATCTCTACTATGGGGATTTTACCAATTACATTTTGGCGCTAGAAGAGGTCTGAACCTGTGTTTTCCAAAAATTTTCTTCTTGTTTTAATGAAACTTAAGCTATTCTTTGTGGTAATGAGGTTTTTAAGTATTGGTTGTACTGCTGTGTTTGATTGCTGATTAAAACTTTCCCCTTATAGGAGTTGTGAGAATGTTTACTGTTGTTTAAGGAGGCTGAACCTTAAAAAGCTCTTGTTTGAGGAAATATTGAATGTCTCTAACATGTTTAAGGGTGTTCTTAATGGTAAATATGCTATTGGTAGTTCTAAAAACCATGAGTATGCTGACAGATTTGTTAAAAATTTCCTTTTATAGAAGTCTTTGAATGTTTTATTACTTTCAACCTTTGCAAAACTATTGAAAACTTGTGTTTTATGATACGGTGAGCGTTATTAGTGTGTCAATAGTTGTGTTTAAATGTTGTTATTCTCGTTAACAACGGCATAACATGATGTTTTTTCTCGCTTGGCCTATAAAAATGAGATTGTTGTTTCTCGTTACTAAATATGTTGATTTCAAAACTGGTGTTTCAATCTTGTCACAAAGTTATTGCTTTTCGTGTGTTACAAAGGTTTTACGTCTAGTCTTTGTCAAATCTTCTTTCTCTGTTAAGCTGGTACATGTCCTTATGAGTCTAGGATGATGAAAACATCATTAGGTCAGCTTTGATTCTTGGTGGTGAACATCTTGTTAATTAGACTTAACATTGGTATTCCTTATCTTGTATGTCATAGTATGGTTCTCGAGTTAAGAGTTTGGGAAGAATCATTAGCAAAAAATGAGCGCCGTACAGATTTCGATCCATAAAGTGAAAAGGGTTATCAAACTTTGATGTTTGTGGGTTTTCACGAGTTTTCAAAAATTAGGGTTTTTTCTTCCAACTGCCGACAAGATTAGGTCACACTCTGTCAACATTGCTGCTACAGTTCTGAGCTATTTTGTTTGTTTTCTACTTTATCAGAAATTGCTCAACCGCCTCCACTAACAAATTTGGCATTTTCTCACAGTCAAGCTAGCTTAATACTGTCAGGAAGTGCTTTTGTTGTTTTCTGCACAGGATACCAAATGGCGACTAAGCGGAAAGGAAGTACGGCGTCAACAAGTAAATCTCCAAAGTTTCCCATACCCGCTCAGTCTGTACCCCTTCCTAATCGGCATAACTTGAGGAGTTCAGCGGTACCACCGCTAGGTTTTGCACATGATTTTTTCTTGAGCGGCAATACGAGTCAGCAGACAACAACACCACAACCAGTGAGCCAGCAGCAGCAGTCAACAGTGCCAGCAGCAGAGCAACAACAAACAACAGTAGTGCAGACGCCAACACCTCAGCAACAGCCAGCGGCCATCGACATGGTCCTTATGCAAGACATAACGCATTTGGACGGGATACCAGAAGAAGAAGAAGAAGAAGAAGAAGTCCCTGCGCAAAGTAAAGGAAAAGCGGTGGATGACGGTACCACCAAGGAAACAACAATTCCTGGCGATACTTCTCATGCAGTTGAAGGATTATCAAGGGCAGTAGGCGGCAGTCTCAACACCAATGGTTTACTTCCGAGGGCAACCAGCAAGGGTCATACAACAAATGGAAACGCTTCAAAGGAGGTAGCAGGCAGCAGTAGAATGGTAGCAGCTGTTGGAACATCAAGAACAGCGCCAATAACAGTGTCTGAAGGGAAAGCAGGATCCACCAGTGCTACTGAAGAAATGCTGAAGAAGTTTTTTGAACAAAGCACCATAAATCAAGCTCAGATGCAATTGCAGATGCAAAGACAGATGGATATTATCCTCCAGAGTAATCACAATTGGCAGAGCAGCATAGGCAGTTAATGGAAAGTCGTAGCAGAAGTCGTTCAACTCATACAGTGCACAAGGCTCAAAAGAGCAGATCCACAAGACCAGAAGTGGCAGCGTCCACAGTGAAGAAGGAAGAAGGAAGTAAGAAGACTGGAAAATCTACTCATGGTGAGGAAAGTTATGCCGACTCAGATAAATTGGATAATATGCAAGAATATGTGACAAAGAAGTTACGCCGTATGGAAAAGAAGATAGCAGAAGCAACAGGGCAACCAAAGGATGGGAAATTGAAAAAGGCAATTTCAGAGGCAAAAAAGACGCCATTCGTAGATAAAGTCACGTACGGATATGTATTTAAGAGATTCAACATGCCAACTTTTTCGTCAATCTTCGACGGCTCAGGAGATCCAACTCTGCACTTGCAATGTTACAGGAGGGATTTAACAGCATGGACCGGCTCAGATCCTATAATGTGCATGTCATTTGCTGCTTCCCTCAAGGATGAAGCTTTAACATGGTTCGGCGGTTTGGAAGCGAAAACAATCGAGACATTCGCACAATTGGAAGAGAAATTTATAGCGAATTACATTCAAAACAAGAGAGTACGCCCAGGGGCAGAAAAATTGTTCAACAATAAGAAAAGGCCCATGGAAACGTGTAGAAGTTATATTATGAGGTGGAGAAATCTTTGTAGTGAAGTAGTGTCGGCGGTCTCTGACAAAGAAAAGATGCGGGCATTTATTAGTTCAATGGAAACAACGGATAAGATGTTCCAATCTTTTTATTGGACTCCAGTGGCAAATATAGGAGAATTGAGAGCTAGACAAAATGAATGGTTGATATATGAAGAAATGCAAGAGGAAGAAGAACGCCAGAGGAAAGAAAGAGCAAAGCACGCCCATTCTATAAACAATTTGTCGCCAGAAGAGCAAGAAGAAGCGAGAAAAGAATGGATTAGAAAGGAGCACAAAAAATTGGAAGCAGCAGCAGCAACACCCTCAGCGGCAGTCATTCCACATTAACAGCCACAGGAACGACAGCAGTATCAGCAGAATAACACTCAGCAATGGAACCAGGGAAAAAGAGATACTTATGCGGGAAGGGATGATCAAGATAACAGAGGAGGATACGACAATAGAGGCAGATACGGCAACAATGATAGAAGGAGCTATGGCGACAATAGAGGAGGATATGACAACCGGCGACAAGGTAATGGTGATAGAAGATTCAACAACGACAATCGAAGATTCGGCGACAGAAAGCCAGGGTACCCAGATTTCCAAGACGCCACATTACCAAAACTGCGTGTCACATATACTGACGCATGGGGACAGATAGAGAGTTCAGCATCAAGGAATGAAATCCGCTATCCTTTTAACAGAGGCAATCCCATGAATCCTATTTCAAACACCAGCCAATACTGTCAATATCATCAATTCCATGGTCATTCAACTGAAAACTGCACAGGAGTTCAGAGAGAAGTGCACAGATTCATCTGTATGGGAAGATTCCAAGATTTCTTAGAGTTACCTCCAGTACCGCCAATGGAGGTTCAGCCAATTCAGATTGTACAACCAAAGCCTGAAGTTTTTGAAGTAGAAGTTCAGCGTGATCTCAAAGAATTAAATTGTTTCTCCATCGTGCATTCAACAATCAGTAGAGATGAATTCCATAACACTAGTGGATTTGGTCCATATTATGACCCTATGGTATGACCCCCATTAATGGTGGCTAGTGTTTTGACCTCTAAAAAGGGTTGTAACACTAGAAATAAAATAGAAAAAATAATTAAAAATTATACTACCCTTATTATGGGCTGATTTATAAACATTTTAATTTCAAAAAAACCATCAGCTCAATGACCCTTACACAACCCTGAACCATGGTTGTTGCCATAAAAGTCAAATTGACCAAAAGTCAGTCAAACTAGTCAACAACTATAGGAACCTAATTAGGGGTTGTAGACCCGGAAAAAAAATACAAAAAACCCATCGCGTATAATACCATATTACTACTGATGCACATGGTATTGTCTAAGGCAGACCCTAGTATAAATATTTTTCCTATCCTTCTTTCCCTGAGCAAATCTCTTCTCTTCTTCTTATCTTCCTCTTCCGCTCACTCCAGCCGCACCCTTCACCCGCAAAGCCATCGTCAACCCACCACCACAAAACCTTCTTTTAATTAGTATTCATCATTAACAATAAGAAGAACCCACCTCTGAATCTCTCTCAATTTTTCCACAGCCAAACCCTCTCTTTGCTCTCGACCTCAATCTTGTTTCTTTTTCTGTGAGTTCATGAACAATAGAAAGAACCCACCTCTTTTGACCTATGTAAGTCTCTCTTTAGGTATTTATATGGCTCGATCTATGATTTTTAGATCTGATTAGAATTTCATGTTGATTTTAAGTTTTAGGTTTTTTTTTTTGGGATAATTGTAAATCATTTTAATTTGTAGGATTGGATCCATACTCAAGTAATACTGCGTATTAAAAATACTGAGATCTACACGGATTTTTTCTTGCAGATTTTCTACGAGATTAAAACAATTGAAGGTATTTCTTACAAGGTGAGAAAAGAAAACCCTTTATTTTTCATAACCAGCGTTCAATAAATTATGTTTGTTTACGAAATATTTTGATGTTTTTGGGGATTTTCTTTGTGTAGGACTGCTTATGAAATTAGGGATTTGATTTGTTGGTTTTTGGATATGTAGGTGAAGGGAAGGAGATCTAGACAACTGATTTCTGTAGTACCAAAGAGGTTTATGTTTCCTCGGAACTGTGTGCTGAGAAAATCAACAACAAAGGTGTATGTGTTATTGCTCAAGATGAATCTCTCAGGTATAAACTTCTTGCTGGTCTTGCTGTTTGCAGGTTAAGCAAGTCTAGATCTTAATTTAGTCATTTTATTTTCTTCTTTGTGTTGAAGCTGTAAGCTGTAGGGTTTAGACTTCTTTTTAAAAGCCAATTTGCAGAGCAAAGTCGTGTAATTTTGATGACATAACATTTGCATTGAAGGTTGGCAATAATCATAAAGCGATTCTCCGTGCCTATCAAAATCTCAATTTTGAATAAGGCGTCGAACAAGTCGATACATTTCTTTTATAATAATTACATTCCTTACTGTTTTTATTAGCCATTTGTTGTGCTAGGTTGATTTGTGAGTGGTTGTTGGCGCTTGTAAATACAAGGCAGACTCATGTATTACTAGTTATTTGTTTGTCTAGGTGCATAAGCTTGTTGCTGTCCACATATGCCAATTGCAGCACCTGTGTAATTATTATGGCATTGATAAACATTTTGGTGGCATTGTATTCTGTTGTAGCTTTGAGATCATGGTGTGGCATTTATTTGAACACCGAGAGTTGTTGATTTAGCATTTTGAAGACATTGTGTCTGCGAATTTTATTTGTGAGAAAATGGAGACCAACTTGTAGCTGAAAGTTAAAATTCTACATGTGGCTAGGATGGTGCAACCCTGCTTCATTATGCAGTTCAAGTTGGTGTAGTCCTAACTGTGAAACTGTATAAGGTTGATGTAATGTTGCAGCAGATGATGTGGCTAGGATGGTGCAACCCTGCTTCATTATGCAGTTCAAGTTGGTGCAGTCCTAACTGTGAAACTGTATAAGGTTGATGTAAATGTTGCAGCAGATGATGTGAGTACTAACTAGATCATACTTGCCATAGATTTTCTATTTAATAATAAGTGTTTAATTTGTGTAGAATAATTTTGTAGATTAATTGATTTTTTTTTTTGTGTCTGGTTGTTTGATCAAGTTCCTAACAGAGTCGCGTGGTTGCTTAAAGTCCAAATTCGGATACCACTTTAACTGATTAGTGGACTAGCTTTGAAGTACTGAGAGACTTCGGAATGATTAGTCTCTCAGTTATACAAATTCATTCTGAAGTATAACTGGGAGCTATAAACTTGTTATACAAATTCATCTGAAGTCTCTCAGTTTACCACTTTAACTGATTAGTGCACTAGTTTTATGTTTGTAGAATCTGCTGGTATTGACTATTGATTTCTGTGTATGTACAGGCCTTATTGTTGTTTCAACGGTGCTGCAGGAGTGATTGGAGTTGTTACCAGAGAATTGTAGTGAACTCAGGATTTCAATCCTTCATTTTGTTCAGTTTGAACCTAAATTTGTATTTCAATGTCATTTTGGATTATTAATTTGAGTTTCAGTTCATTTTGAATTTCAGTGAAATGGATGAATTTGAGTTTTCATTTCACTTGTATTTGAATTTATAAATGTGAATTTGAGTTTCATTTGAGTGTTATTTGAATTAAAATTTGAGTTTCATTTGGGTTTAATTTGAATTTAAATTTGAGTTTCATTTCAATGTAATTTGAATTTAAATTTGAGTGAGACAGATGGATTCAGCTTCTGACTGAAGGAATTCAGCCAAAGCTGATTCCATTTTTTTAATAGTCAAAAATCAAGGATACGACTAATCCCAACAGCCATTTAGCTACCACGGTTAATGCGCGTCGTTGATCTGCTTCCCATGCCGTGCGTCGTAGAAAAATAACACGGTCCAGAAACGACCCTATATACTACTGATCTAATGCGTCGTAATAGACGTTTTAACAACATGCCCCAACGGTCGTTTAACAGGCCAAATCCACTAGTGTAATAATGTCATGTCAAGGATTCATAAGAGAGATAGAGATGGTAAGGAGATTTTCAGTTTCGCCGTCAAGAACAGCCCACTATTAGAATGGATGAAAAAGCCAGTCAGTTTCTCGGCGGTAGAGCTATCACCTGAGGCAAGAAATCATTTAAATCCATTGGTACTAACTATCCAAATAGGAAAATTCAAAGTTCCAAG
>JAJJMA010083104.1:0-10779 GCA_023529015.1 Papaver nudicaule
AAATCTGAAATAAAAGAAGAAAAGATGCAAGGCACTCACCGTATTGGGACTCGACGCCTCACGAAGGGGTGAAGAATTATCAGTCCTCTCAAGTACCTCCTGATCTCCATCATCAACATTTGAAGACTCCACAGGTTCGTTTCTCCTGGATGGCTCGCCTACAGAAAGAGAACATGGGGATGAGACTCTCACCAAAAATGCTATGGAAATGAAAGAACCTCTACAGTATTGTGAAACTCATTACCATCATATCAAGTCCTGGTCATCAACAAAAGCTCATCTACTACCGTCTGAGGAACATACCCTCTAGGAAGTCTCATCCTAGGTCTTTCTCTCCTGGTACCTTGAACATGAGTTACGTAGCCAACTGGGGACTCGGAGCTGGACTCACCTGTGGAAGAATAACAAAAAGTAAAGAGATGGACATCTAGCAACCAAGAGCGGATTATAATCAAGCTATCATACCTGAGGGGGGGACAACGGGAGCACCTCGGCCAATGCTCTGACCGCTGACAAAGTTATGCATAATTTCGAGAGTGCCATCCCAAAACCTATGATATTCGGAAGTCATACTCACGGGTCTGTGAGAATGAATGAAGGTGAAGACATGACCGGGATGAAGAGACACATCAAGAGATGCACGCAGAACCTCCACAGAGGGCATGGGAAGCAGCTTTGCAGGAACGTCTTGATCAAAACCCATCACTCTCGCCGCCCGATCAATATTATAAGGCATCACCACCTCTTCCCCACGGAAGAAACCAAGGATATAACCAGGAGTGCTACTATTAATGAAGATAGCCTGTCCCTCAGTAAGACCGTTCACTCCTTGAGGTCCTGACGGTATCTCAACACTAGGCATGTCTGTGAAGGTCTTAGGCTGAACAATTCTGGGAGAAATGATGGTGTACCATGGACGAAAGTTGATGTTCCTCTCATCATCTAACAAATCCCCCAATGTCGGAGAAGTAATGGGTTTGCTGTTGATCCATTGCAAAATTCGAGGACTTTCATCTGACCCTTTGCCCAAACGAGGAGCGTTGGTAGTTCAGTGGTTTCGGTAATACTCCCACAGTACTGCCTGGAGGAACGAGGAGTTCACGAAGGTACCGACTCTTTTAACGCCAGGAGCTCCCATCTCTCTGACGAAAGCCTCAAAGTGAGCATATTGAGAACCTAGAAATAGGCTACCAATAGGTAAACTCTGGCCATGAGCAAGGAGAACAGCTAAGAGAACCACATGAGGCTTCAACGTACCAACGTGATCATCAGCAAAAATATCTTTAGACAACCAAAGCACGAGGAATGCTGCAATACAGATGGTGCTATGAGGATCATTACATGTCGGACTTGAGCCGCCTACATACCAGTAACGAGTCCATGCTATATAACTCTCACTCGCTGTAGTCTTGTAAACTTGCAGCTCTTCAATTTTCTCGACCAACTCTGCAATCATCCTGTCCTGAACTGGTGTATATCTGTTCGTAATGTTACCTAGCATTGGGAGGTGGTACAAGGCGGCAACCGCCTCCAGAGGAATGGTGAATTCGCCCCAACTCATCACGAAGGTACTGGTCGCTTTACACCAACGAAGAAGGAAAGTGAAAATAGCACCAGCATCTTTACTTATCCTCAAGCTCCCGGTAGCCTTCACCGCGTAGAAGATACCCGCCCGATCCAAAATTGGCCGAACCTGCTTGTTTGTCAAGATAAATTCGTAGCAAGCGCAGCATTGCACCACGGGGAACCGTGGAACGTTGAAATCAACGGGCACACCAACACGCGCCTTAGACTCCAGACGGAACCTGATAGTATCACCCGACACCACTGTGGAGGAGTCATCAAGATCTACCCGATTCGGAATAAAACAAGCAGAGAAGTCTCCACGCTTAACAAGCACATTCGGGTTTCTAACAACAGGAGCATACGAAAAACCATCGGTACACCTGAGAGTCCTAGAAGCAGTATCACGGACAGAATGATGACTGGAACTGCCTCTTGATCACCACCATGCTTTCTCTGCAGCACACGAATGATCTCAAGTAAGTTGCTACGCATACTCATGCACACGATAGTAACCACTTTCCCGATAACATGAATAGTTATGTATACACACGTACTATAGCATATGTGCAAAACAATATGTATGCGACACTACAAAGGAATGGCCTTGGCCATAAGCCAAGGCCGTGGTAAAAAAAAAATGGCGCCATACCCATGGCGCCACGGATGTGGCGCCATTAACTTTCCTCAGCCCTATATGGGCGTATATATATATATAATGCCGATATGTGTATAAAAAAAACACGACGAATATGGAAACCCCTAGGTTACCTTGTTGCTCCACTCGACGACATGATGAACAAGGATTGACAAGCACAATTAAAGAAAATAAATCAAAAAGAAAGAGAAAAATACTGCTTTGGAAAACCTTTTCTCTTTTCTCTTCTCTATTGAAAGTTTAACCTAGGCATGTGTTATATACATAACTATTAAGAGTCCTAATACCAGTAGAACTCCTAAAAGAGGAAGGAGAACACAAGGCCCAAGGCCTTTCTCAAAATCCCGCCAGCCCTAAAAAAAAATGGCGCGAATTTCGAGGCGTGGCCACCATGGCGCCACGCCTACTACCACGCCCCAAATCCCACAGCGCCGTGGCCATGGCCCTTTGTCATCTCTCTCACCTGTAAAAAAAAAAAAGTGACTTTTCTTTTACGCACAAGCTTGTCATCAACTTTAATTCAAGGCCATTAACACTATGGTTTGATCTTTTGTAAATCTCTGCTAGTAAAAAAAAAAACCCATAAGGCCATTGGAATTATTCTCACCATCCAAATGCTTAGTATGAAACATTACTGTTCCACACTAACCAGGGGACTTAATGTAGATGGTGAAAAATGGAAGAGGGACAAAAATGTAAAACGACTCTCTAATTATGCCTTGCCAAAAGGCAATTGCCTACTCAGGCACATCTCTATAGCTCAGAATACAACCTGTTCTGCAAGCTGAATATGCTCTCTGTGAGTTCTCTCTTATAACTCCCGGTGGAGAGGATAATATCATAGTGCAGTGCTAAATAACCCCACCAACTCATAAACCCACCAATTTACTTCATGTCGACATCGCCTCGAAATTGCTCAATGGTACATGGTGGAGAGTTAACAGAGACGCATCCTTACGGATTTCCTCTTAAAATATGACTCATCATCTGAGTCTCAATGAAAACCTCAGAAACATCGTGGCTCTAGGCCTGTCCAGAGCTCTCTGAGAAGCATACAACAACCTAAACACACTTAGGCAGGTTACAATCTAAATACAGAGTTGCCGAATATACCATGGATAAGCATGCCATGACCTAAAATACGCCATAGCCCAAGTGCACAAACATGCCATAGTCAAAGTGGTATGGCCTAAACGCGCCACAAAAGATTGGCCTTGGCCTCACAACTATGGCGCCACAAAAGAATTGGCCTTGGCCACAAGGCCATGGCGCCACAAAGACTGGCCAAGGCCGTGGCCGTAACCACAGCACCACCATGGCGCCACAAAATTTGACCTTGGCCTATGGCCAAGGTCGTGGCCACAGGGCCAATGCGCCATACTCATGGCACAATGAATTCCTAACCTTGGCCAATGGCCAAGGCTATTGCTATAAAGCCTCAACACACGCTTCTAGCGCCACAACCACATTGGCCATAGAGCCATAGCCATGCGACGTTGTTTAAACTCAACAAAACCATGCAATACTTGCATACTACACGAGATATCAAAACATCACACGGGGGGATAAATTTAGGGGTATTGGTCTGGCGGTCTACGACAGTTAGAAAGAAACTGATAGAGATGATGGATAGTTACGAGAAATTGGTGCTGAGTGGACACGTTCTACACGACTCTAGCAGTTACAGAGCACAACTCATGTTCTCCACTCCTCCACTCTTCCACGGCTTCCGCCTTCTCTGTTGAGAGATCAGGGTGAGTTCAACATTATAAATAGAGGCTTCCTCTATCTTCCAAGACATAATATTCTGAACATTCAGAACACCACAGAATCACCAGAACACCAGAGCCTCAGAGCATGAGCAAAAAACCAGATTCTGAGTATTCAATACACTTGTAGCCTTGAAGATTTCTAGTCATTATCACGACGTAGATCTTGAACTCTTACACCCATAAACACACATTCTCAACCTGATTTCAAGTTTTCTTTCACTGTTTCCCTCCCTAGATCAACCTCTATCCTCTCTGTGACCGAAGCAAGACTTGAACGGCCATTGACTTGGTTTAGGCTTGTGTTGTTCGATTTTTACGAAAGTACTCAGAGACGGTACAGTGTTTTTCAAGCAAAAACAAATACAAGTAACACTATGGGGGAGTGCCATTCAAAGCTGGATCTTAGACATGGTACTGTACTCCTGTGCATCCACGAATTCAACTCTTCGATTATCGATTGGCTCTCCTAGATTTAGCGGGATTTAATTTTGAAGGAGGTTCCCTTAGCTAGCGTAACTCGCTTACCATTCCCGTGAATGTAAACGAGTTAACTTCTCAGGGGATTCGGCCTCCCTAATGGTATGGGATCATCTCATTTACCATCCCCACGATGCCTCTTCAGGGAGGTTTCAAGATCACATGGTAGTGGGTCCAAATGCCTCTAGCTTGTGTTGTATCTATAATGCAAAGCACCCACCGCTAACGGGTATCTTGTGGGTAGAGGAATGTTCCATGTAGTTCGCAGGGCTCTTGCGACTATATTGACCTCATCTCAGTGCCTAGTCTGGTAGGTCTTACTTTTAATTACTCCCTTCGTTCCAAAATAATAGGCCAGTTTGACTTTTTTCTACTTTTTCCCAAAATTTAGGGAACTTAATTGAACTAAAAATATTTGACTTGAACTTTTTTTTTTTTGTTAACCCATAATACATGTCACGATAAACCAATCCTAAAAAAAAAAACTAGTTTAGCCCAAGTATTTTTAGTTCAATTAAGTTCCCTATATTTTAGGAAAAAGTAGGAAAAAGTCAAACTGGCCTATTATTTTGGAACTGAGGGAGTATATATATGCCCATCTAGTGGGATTTTGCCCAGTCAAGTGGGATTTTGTGCACCTGGTGATCAACCAGGGCCTTTTTGGAGATGTGCCTAGTCAAGTAGGACTTTATCCAGTCAGGTGGGATTAAATAATGCATCGAGGCATAACAGTTCAAGCTGGTTATTTTATTCATTCGATAATACTGTTGGTATCGAAGTGCTTCGATTACATTTAGTTTCTTAGATAAAATACTTTAAATTCCTTCAATTGGAGTATTCATGCGCTCTCCTTTGTAATTAAGTAGAGTATACTTATCATTTCTTATTGCTTGTTCGATGATATATGTACCTACCCAAGTAGGCTCTATCTTCCCCTTTGTTACTTGTTGGTGAAATATCTGTTGTATTGCCTCGGGGGATTCATTCTTCTCGATGGGTTGTCCATCTGTTTGTTGTTGATTTGATACTATATCATTCTTAGTCGAGCTAACTCTTTGTGCCTTAGCTCTGATATTACTTTGTGGGTATGTGTTAATTATTATATTTGTCATAAGTTGTTCTGTGTCTATACGTCTAAACTCATTTTCTCGCTTCTTACACTGCATTGAATCCATCCTTGCTGGCGTTTCCGGCGTTATTTCCTTGATAGGGCTGTAGTCCTTTGATTGTTATACCACCGAATTCTTTGCCATCCCTGATTCCACATCGGCAATAAATTCTTTGATGTTAGCGTCTGTTACTTTTGGTTGTTTAGCTCTTTTCCCTTGGTATGACTCCGAACCTTCTCTTTGGCGAATGTCAATTGCGTTACAAAAACTAGTTTCGGCCTGATCTCCCAAAATCTCAGCGATCTTATCAGGTGTTAAAAATCGAATACGTCGATGAAGTGTTGATGCTACACCCATAAGGCCATGAAGCCGTGGTCTTCCCATTATGGTTGTGTAAGGAAAATCGATATCAACTATGCAGAATGGGGTAAGCAGTTGCAATTCTCCAACATATACAATCACAGGTAGTTCCTCCCTTGGAGATGATGGCTTTCCATTAAATCCGTATATGTTATACGTGGATGGAACTAGATCTGGTTCCTTTCCAAATATCTGGACGTGTGCCTTCCTGAATAGAATATCTACAGATCTCCCCGGATCAACGAGTACTCTGGGCATTGTGATTTTCACAATGTTCAGAGTTATAACGAGGGGGTTGTTATGTGCCCTTCCACTATCTGGAATGTCTTCTGCGGTGAAGAACACCGGCTTCAACTGCCACTTCTCCAATGGTTTCTTAATAGCTGAACTTATTATTTATTTTCCCTCGAGATCGCGCTTGTGAATTCTATCAGCAATGCTGTTGTGGAAGCTGTACTCAGTAACTTCGGAATGCACTATCGAGTTACAATCATCGAACCTAGGAATGTTTCGATCGATTTTAATCTCATACGCTTGATGCTTCTTGACTTCTGGTGGTTGCTGCTGCTGTTGCGGGTTTGGTAATCCTAGAAGGTGGTTGAATTTTCCTTTCGATATGAAATAATGAACCTGATCCTGTGCATGTATGCACTGCTCCGTGGGAAGACCGTAGAACTAATGGAACTCGCAATAATCCTTCGCATTCCTTCCCCCTGATCCTTGGGTAGCAAGTCTCATTTGCTGATTCAGAAGCTTCGCTACATCTAAAAGCTACTTCCAGCGGTACACTTAGATTTGGGAGCTTTATGTCTTCGAATAGAGGGAATCCCGATCTCTGCTCACCAAACCTTCTGTTTTGATATCCGCTGCTTTCGTAACCTCGACGAGTATCATTACCCATTCTTTCACTTAAGAAACTTATACAACTGGAGCTAACTAGGTATTACAACACCGAGTGCAGCCGTGCGTTGCTTCCTTTCAACCTTGTGTGTAACGTATCAGTTCTTGAATGGCCTTATTGCAGAAGAGAAGGACTGTAGAATAGACAAGAACGTGATCAGGTTACCAAGGTTACATGTTAATCTGATAACAACCACAAAGGTACGTTATCGCCTACCTGTGCTTCCCAACTCTAAAGAGAAGTCTTTATAGTCATTAGGTAAATCCCACAGAGGAACTGCTACCTAATAAAGGATGACTAGCACAACAAGCTTACACAGAAGTGCAAAGAGTTTATGATCAATTCCACATAGAAACTTCACGTATGCTTGATGCTTGTGGTTTTCACTATTTAATCCTCTATTTATAGCTCTCAATAAGATAGGTTTCTTTGAGATAAAGCAATAGATTACTTTTTCCACAAGTTTAGCAAGTGTCTGTGTAAACGAACCCGTTACTTGGATTGCACACAAAGAAACCCTAGGTTAATCTCATTTGGAAATCTTTTAACATTTATCTGCCAAGTGGTTTGTTAGCTCTTAACCACTTCAAGATAGAGATCCAATGAAAATGAGAACACCTTTATCTTATGGACTCATTGAGATTTGTTAGATGTCAATAAGATAAAGATTATCTCTGGTATGTTGGATCTCTATCTTGAAGTGTTTTTGAGCTAACAAAACACTTGGCAGATAAATGTTTAAAGATTTCCAATTGAGATAAATCTAGGGTTTCTTTGTGTGCAAGTCAAGTAACGGGTTCGTTTATACGACACTTGCTAACTTGTAGGTTAAGAAACTAGTTGCTTTATTCCTAAGCAACCTATCTTATCGAGTCCTATAATTAGAGGGTTAAAGAACGAAAACCACAAGCATCAAGCATACGTGAAGTTTCTCTGTGGAATTGATCATAAACTCTTTGCACTTCGGTGTAAGCTTGTTGTGGTATAGTCATCCTCTATTAGGTAGCAGTTCCTCTGTGGGATTTATCTAACAACTACAAAGACTTCTCATGAGAGTTGGGAAGCACAGGTAGGAGATAACGTACCTCTGTGGTTGTTATTAGATTAACCCTTAACCTTGGTAACCTGATCATGTTCTTGTCTATTCTATAGTCATTCTCTTCTGCAATAAGGCTATTCAAGAACTGATACGTTACATACAAGGTTGAAAGGAAGCAACGCATGCACTCAGTGTTGTAAGACCTAGTTAGCTCCAGTTGTATAAGTTTCTTAAGTGATTCTTTTTACAACTGAGGTAGAGACAAGTTGGGCATAGTTTACTCGGTTTACTTGTCAGCCCCCGCTTGTAAGTAGATTTCCGTATGACCTGGAGCAATCTGAAGGAAGTCACTTTGTGTATGTCAAACTGAAGAGGACAGTTCAAACATACAATCAATAATTAAGGTTGCAAAGTCGGTATTATTGACATAAGCCTTTAACATCGGTTAAAGCAACTCCTAGGCCTGTAAAGGACGTCATCTAGGGGAATCAACTGCGTGACGATCTGTGGGGGATCTAGAGACGTAAGGAGTGCGACAGTAGCCAATTCGCTTGGAGGGCTTGAGTTGGTCTCTGCTACATCCCAGACCGAAGTCTTATAGTAGGTTAGTGTTTGTAGACAGTTAGTAATGTGTGGTGTTCAATCTGGACGAGGTCCCAAGGTTTTTCCACATGTCGTAGTTTCTTCGTTAAAAAAAATCTTCGGTGTTCTGTGTGCTTTACTTTCCGCATTATATTCTCTGATTATATATTTAAAGCAAACACATGAAGTACGTTATTAATAACCGTCGAGTTGGTCCATAATCCATCCAGGGGATTTGTCAAGTTTTATCTTGAGTTAGACCGATCACTTGTGATCCCACTCCGGTTATCAGATTTGGATATTGACTTTTGAGATCGTCCATATCTTACTATAAGACTCACGAACCCAAACGAAAAGTTGGTAGTATTTCGGTACCCCTGCTTTTTCAATTGGTATCAGAGCCTCTAAACACATTAAAGGCGTAACTGTCAGTGTTTATCGAGGTTCGTGATTATGGATTTTAGTACAAAATCTACACCAGAGGACACCACTCCAACTCACTCATACACAACTGGTACAACACCATCTTGTGGAGAACAACCAACTGAGGTTGTCAAATTGAGTGATAATCCTTACTCTTTCATTCTATCAGATGATTCTGATTCAGACCTTGAAAGAGATGCAGCTAAGGAAAGTAGTGGACTCATTAGGTTCATGAAATTTCAGGCTTCTAAAATCTCACGACTGAAGGCCAAAATAAATTCCCTTTTGGATAAAGTCAATGAACAAGAATCCTTGGTTATGTCCCTGACCACAGAGATCTCACTACTAAAGAGGAAAGGTCATTCATCTGACTCAACACTCAAAAGTGATAATCCTCAGAAACCCTCTAGTTCAGAGACTGAAAAGTCTGAACTTATGATTCCTCATAAAAAAATAGAAGAGTTATGGGAGAAATTGATCGACTCAAATGAATATCTGAAAAACCCAAAGAAAGTCAGTCAGAAAAGACATCAAGAATTCGTCGTGGCAAAACTGTTGGAAAGAAGGTGACATCTTCTCACACCTCTGATAAGGCGACTAATTCCACTCATCATTCTGATGATAGCAGTACCCACAAAAAGAGTTTGAATGAAGGTAAAAAACATGAGAAATTATGTTGTTTCTGTAAAAGAAAAGGACACCTTCAGACTGAATGCAATAGCCAACAAAAAGAGTTGCTCAACTCCAGCACACATTAAATCTTGTTCTAAAAAATGTGTTTGAACTCTCTAATCCATATTCGGGGACAAGGAAAAAGGCAATTAAGAAAAGGTCCTCACGTATGACTGAAAATCATACTGAAGCTATTCCATACTCTAGAAGAAAAAAACCTCAGGAAATGTGGAACAGGATGCCTTTCTCATCCATGACCACTAAGAAGTGGATTCCTAAGAGAGAAAACTCTGAGAGCAATCAACCTCGATTCTCCAATGAACTAATAAGCCTGAATAATATGAACAAGATGTTGTTAGGATATACTATGCTCAACAAAGACCTTATGAAACAAGTTCTTGGAGCTAGAAAATTGTCTAGAGGATCATCATATACAGAGCCATATCTTGATGATAGTAACTTCTATGATAACTTTGGAGGAACACAATCGAGGAGATCTAAACGAAGGTTTAGATCAGTTGAGTATCCCAATACTCACCACAACACTCAAAATTAAGTGTTGAAAATAATTTACTTATCTTAGTACTGAAAGACAAGGGAATATTGATCATGGATGAGAAACCCTGATGATGATCAATACCACTCAGAATAGGCACCTGAGTGATCAATGATGGTTATGTCAAAACCAGATTGAGGAACGTATGGACTTCCATAAAAACACCAAGCCACTGGGCTGACGGGTTCAAAAGAATGACTATCTTTTACCCAAGCGGTTCCCGAACCGTCAGAGAGTGTTTTTCTGTACAAAAACTTAAACTCGCAGAGATCAAGCTTATCTGCTAAAAGAGTCACTCAAATCTCAAATAGATCACGTTTATTGTTTTCTAAAACACAAACACAAACCCTAAGGGACTCTGGGTGTGCAAAATTGTGTGAGATATTTGAGTTAATCCTTTCTTGGTATTCTTATATAAATACCACAATACTTGAGAAATAATTATTCAAGTATTTTCTCTGCTATCTCATCTTAATAATGGAGAAGTATAGCAATGCCAAGGGCTCAAAAGAGAAGGAAAGGAAATACGAGACTCTGGAAGAAAAGAAAGAATGCCTTGACTTTCATGAACATAAGCCGTGGATCTACTCCTTTCATGCATATGAATATGAGAAATTGATCAAGATGTTCATATATCAGCTGATATTGTCTGGCGATTCTTGATTGA
>JAJJMA010083106.1:0-17151 GCA_023529015.1 Papaver nudicaule
GAAGGTTTAGGACTTAAGTATATTTGTGCGGATTCGACACGCATCAAATTTTGGCGCCGCTGCCGGGGAGGCAATAGCGTTTGTTATTTTATTTTTGGGTTCTATTTTATTATTTCTATACTCATATTTGAGTGTCTTGTTTCAGGTACTTATCTCTGGCACCGAAACGTTGGGAATACGAACGTTGCGGTATTGTTACTCGCCGAGGGACAGTGCTACAAGAACCTCAAATCGAGGAGATTCCAGACGAACGAGTTCTGGAAAACGAAGAAGCTATGGCTGACAAGTCACTAAGATAATTAGCTTCCCACAAGCTCGATGAACAACGTTGGTGTATCCAAACATCATCTAAGTTTGAGATTAAACCAGGGTTGCTTAGAGAGCTTCCTAAATTTCATGGAATGGCCAATGAAGATCCATGCAATCACTTGCTGGAATTTCGTAACATTGTTTTGGCCATGCTTCCTAAAGATGATAAAGATGAAGGTGGAGCCATGCTGAAGGCTTTTCCCTTTTCCTTGCAAGGTTCGGCGAAAGATTGGCTTTATTATTTGTCTCCAGGAAGTATTACGACTTGGAAAGCGATGAAACAACTTTTCTTAGAAAGGTATTTTCCTGCTTCTCGAGCCACTCAAATCAAGAGGGAAATATCGTTAATTCGCCAAATGTCAGGTGAGACGTTGTTTGAGGTCTGGGAACGATATAAAAGGTTGGTGGCGAGCTGTCCACACCACCAAATGAGTGATACGCAAATTCTTCAAAATTTCTACGAAGGTTTGCTTCCCCCTGATCGGAACCTCCTCGATGCTGCAAGTGGAGGGGCATTTATGAGCAAGACAGAAACAACGGCTAGGGAATTGATTGATTGTATGGCAGCGAACTCTCAACAATTTTACACCCGTTCTGAAACTCTTGTCAAGAAAGTGAATGAGGTAAGTGCATCTCCCGATCTTTATCAGAAAATGGATAATCTAACGGCTATGTTGCAACAGGTGGCAGTGGCGGTGATACCTCAACATTCAGCAATTCAAGAGGGCAACGAGCAAGTTAATGCTGTATTTCCAAATCAGCAGAGGCCGAGATATGATCCTTATTCTAACACTTATAATGCAGGATGGCGAGATCACCCCAATTTCAGCTACGCTAACAAGCAAGCTGAGGTTCAACAGCCTATTTACAACCGCCACAACGAGTACCAACAACAATTTCAGCCACCGCAACAACAAAAACAAGGTTCCAACATGGAGGATTTGCTGAAATCATTCATGCAAAGGACTGAAAGTACGGTGAAAGAATTACAAACACAAGTGGGCTCTCTGGCAGCTGAGTTGAACCAATTGAAGTCACAGAATAGTGGGAAACTCCCTTCTCAACCTATCATCAATCCAAAAGATACGGTGAATGCCGTGACGTTGAGAAGTGGTACACAAACTGTGCAACCGGAAGACAAGATCACCAAATCGAGTTCAGTTGAACCTGACAAAGAAGCAGAGACTCTTTCTGAAACTACTAAGGTATCTAAGAAAATTTCTAAACCTCCTATTTCTACTTATGTTCCGCCTTTGCCTTTTCCTCGCAGGTTTGCTACTTCCAAAAAGACGGAACAAGAGACTGAGATTGTAGAAATTCTCAAGAAGATTCATCTGGAAATTCCATTTGTGGATGCTATCAAACAAATTCCTCATTTTGCGAAAGTGGTGAAGGATTTGTGTACCAAGAAGCGAAAACTCAAGGGTAATGAGGTAATGAGTGTGGGGGAGAATGCATCTGTTGTATTGCAAAAGAAACTCCCACCAAAATGCAAAGGCCCAGGTAGTTTCGATATTCCAGTCGTTATTGGTAATACTAAATTTAGCAAAGCTATGTTATATTTAGGGGCTTCAGTGAATGTAATGCCCGCATCCATATATGAATCTCTTAATTTGGGTCATTTGAAAGAAACAGGTGTTGTTTTACAATTGGCTGACCGTACTAATGTTTACCCTAGAGGTGTTGTTGAGAATGTGTATGTGCAGGTTAATCAATTAGTATTTCCAGCAGACTTCTGTGTGTTGGAAATGAGCGGAGACCCATCAGATTCATCCATCCCTTTGCTGTTGGGACGACCATTCATGAAGACGGCTAAAACCGTCATTGATGTTGATGAGGGAACGTTGACAATGAAATTCGATGGAGAAACAATACGTTTCAACATTTTCGAGACGAAGAAACATCCTAGTGATGTTAACTCTTGTTTCTCCATCAATGTGGTTGGTGATTCAGCTGAACGAATATTCAAGAAAACAAGGCAAAAGAGTTCAGACAAGTGCAAGGAAAAGAAAAAGGCGAATTCTGGTAACAAAATTTCTGAAAAACACTTTAGTGTTGGACAGAAAGTTCTTTTATATAAATCTCGCCTGCATTTATTTCCTTGTAGAATGAAATCACATTGGATAGGACTTTTTGTTGTGCTAACTGTGTTTTCCAGTGGTGCAGTGAAAATTCGGAGTTTGTCAACGGGAAAAGAATTTAAGGTTTATAACCATCGGTTAAAACCTTATTGTGATGATATCCCTCTGGAGGAATCATAGAGACATTACGTCAGGCTGATGACGTTAAAACAAGCGCTACATGGGAGGCAACCCATTATTTGTATCTAATCTTGCTGTTTTGTTTTGTTCTTTTCGCAGAGAAACGAGATGATGCTTAATGGGAGTCAACCCATTCAATTTGGCTTTGTGGGAGTCAACCCACCGGATGTCTATCGCATTTGAATTCCATTGGACGAGTCAATCTACATTGAGGACAATGTAGAGTTCAAGTGTGGGGGAGGTAAGTCCTTATTTCTCACTCTCTCAAATGGCGAAAAACAGAACTGCCAAGGCGAAAAACAGAACTGCCGAGAAAAAAATAATATGGCGAAAAACAGAACTGCCAAGGCGAAAAACAGAACAGCCAAAAAAAAAAAAAATTTGAAAAAAAAAGAAAAAAAAAAACTGATTTGGGTGTGAGATTATTCTTGAGCTTGGTGATACAAATGGTGATGGAGTTACTAGTGGCTTAATGAGTTCCTCATATGATAAGGCGATGGTGAAGTGCGAAAGAAGGGAGCTGATGGTGCTATTGTTGGGCATACTTGGATTACAGGCGTACGTAAACTCGTAAGTGCTACTGTTTGTTTTGATATTTTGAATTTGGGCGTACTTCGAATTTGGGCGTGATTAAGATACTGTTACTGTTTAAGAATTGAAATTTGGGCATATTCGAGATTTGGGCATACTGATGGTGCTACTGTGTGTGACGGAAATGTATATCAGTTGAGATTTGGGCATACTTTGGATTTGAGCAGTGAACTGGCAGTGGTGGTGCTGATATGCTGCAGGCCTGGTGTGTTTGGTTGCTGTTTGGTGGTGCCTGTGGGAGTTGGCTGCAGTTGTAGGTTATGGTGTTGCCTGTGTGAGAATGGTGGATTGGTGGTTATGTGCTGTAGAAAGGAAGAGTTGAGAAGTGAATGCTGATGTTGCCTAATTCTGGTGCTGATGTTGCTTTGTAGTTGTGAATGCTCTGCAACTTGGATTTGGTGTGAACGGCTGCTGTAGGGAAATGAATAAGGTGGTTGTGAAGCAGTTACACACAACAGGAAGGCATGTGAGGTTGAAAGCAACAATAAAGATTGATTTGTGTGTGGTCATGGCTATGGAGAAAAAGTTCTGTGGGAGTTAATAGGGTTGCTGTGTATGCAATCGATGGCTTGTCTGTGTGCGATAAAGATACCAAGTCAAGGGGTACCAAATCAGTATGGCTTGTAGTATGGCCGGTAGTATAATGGTGGTTCGATGTCAGGGGTATCAAATCGGTGGAGCTGTAATATATGAAGATAAATGGCATGAAATGAAGATTGAACCGTGATTCTGTTTGTGCATTTCAAAGACAAAAGGAGTGGCTGGGCCTGGGCGTGTGTTTATGGGCTTAACCAAATTGGTGGGTGTGCAAGTTGGTTAGGAAAAAGTAAAGTGGTGATTCTTCTCGACATCGATAAAGAATTACTACATGAGATGGTGTCGAGTGATTGAGTGTGGTTTTGTTAAAAAAAAAAAAGGTGAAAAACAAAACTGCCCAGTTAAAAAAAAAAAATTGAGATGTGTTTACTTGAGGACAAGTAAAGACTAAGTGTGGGGGAATTTGATAGGTGTGCCAAATACCTATTCAAGAGTACCTAAATCATACACTTTAGTCGACTTAAGCCTCGTACATTGTTTATTTTAACCATTTTCTATTTTGCAGGTATTTTGAAATAATATTATTTTAAATGAAGCAAAAACAACTAAATTCATAACTTGGAGTCATATGGAGTTGGTGGTCTTTGAACACAAGAAGGATACAAGCTCAATGGTGTCGCAAAACAAAGAATTACTAAGGGGCAAACAAAGGATTTGAAGCAGCTGATTGGAATTACTAGAGCACCGGACCAAATCTACTCAGGGCAGCCAAGCAAGTCCAGGGGCACCAGAACCGGGTTATCGCCAACCAGAGGGCACCGCTAAGGGGTGACCCTTACCCTAAACAAAACTAGACGCAGACTTTCCTTTCCTTCAGATCTGTGTCTGAAATTCATGTTTGCAGAGAGGCGATGGCTACTGTGAGCTGGTGGAGAGTATATCAGAGATTCAAGAGGGGAATGGCTTTAACTAAGGTTTAAGACAGACTCGATGGTCTGCTATTCAGGGAATCAACAAGGAAAACCGAGAGAGATTGGAAATGGTTTTCAGACGGCAGGAATTGGGTGAAGAACATATGGTGATGAAGATGGTTTTGGGTTTAGGTGAGGCTATACAGAGCAGATATGAAGAAGAGTGTTTACTGATGCTGTTCACAAGTTCAGTTGGCGATGTTCCAGTTGCACCAGAGAGATCACAGATGGAGGGATATGGTGCAGATGGAATTGAAGATGGCTGGAGAAGGAATCAGAGGAGTATTTGAGATCACAGACTTGTTTTAAAGCTTGGGTTATGGATGATTGTGATGATTGAATGGTGTTTGGCTGTGAATCTGTTGATCTGGTGATGATGAGCTCGGGTCTGTGAGTTGAAGTTGAATTTTCGTTGTCGGGTTTGCAAAACCGATGAAGAGGAAGAAGATGGTACGTGTGTGTGGCACACATACAGAAGTTCAGGCACGTGACTCTCACGTGTGCAAATGGAGTGGTACGTCAGTTTCGTGTGACCGACATGCATACTTCGACTGGGCTTCAGCTGTGTTTTGGTTCAAGCCCAGGATGTGTTTTGGGTCAGGTTTTAACAGCGGGCTTCAGGGTTTGGATGCGGCTAAGAAAAGGAAGTCAGGTTTTGGGGTTTGGCGTGTGTATAAAAGAGAAGCAATTCAGGGGGGATTGATCACGCAAGTTTGAGGATTTCTCCTGTGCACGGTTCCCGAGGCGCTGAAAAACAAGGGTTTTGGCACGGATTTCGAGGTGGAGCTTTGCATAAGGGAGTTTTTATGATTTCTAGCACTTTCTTATTATTTTCTATGGATTTCAATAAGAACATGAGTAGCTAAATTCTTTTTATTGGTTGAGGATGTAGTCTAAAATTGCAAGACATGTTTTGATTAATTATGGAGTTGAACTTATTCTTATTCATTATCGATTTTATTCTACTATGCGTATGAGTGTATGATTGATGTATTACACTACGGTTGAATGTCTTTTGATTCAAGTGGCCAATTGAGTTAGATTATGTTTATACCTATTGCTAGAATTAGGTTTGGAGATACGAAATAGTTGAAGAACCTATTCATAAGTAGCACGATATGATTATTGAGGTGGTGATAGCTTCGAGAGTCATATGTAGGATACAACCTTTGTTGAATGAGCCATTCATGGTGGTTCATTGGATTGATTAGCCTATTTCACAAAACTTAGTGCTCTTAGAGAGTTGAACTCGACTACTCATGGTGTCGAGTTATTCTCTACGTAGTATTCACACATTCATCGTTATGGTGTGTGATGACATTAGAAAATTTCGGAATATTTTCGCGATGATGTATTCTAGGGCTTTTGATGATGATAGAACTAGTTGAAACTCCATATATTATTCATATGCATGTTAAGTAATTTAAGATGAACCCTTAACCAATATTCCTCTCTCTTGATTACTTCATATTACTCTTTGCGTCTTATTTTCTTGCTTTTATTTTATTTTGCTTTTAGTTTAAAAACAACAACAATTCCCCCCTTGGTTACTTTAGGATTCAAATATTGAAATAACAAACCATTACCTCTTCGTGGACGAACTTGTTCTTACCTATATACTATATTATTACATATTGTGAAGGTTTAGGACTTAAGTATATTTGTGCGGATTCGACACGCATCAACGACAACAACCTTTACGGACAACAACCAAATAGCGGCAGGTCAATTCGCTAGATGATATCCTTGGAAACTTACAGATATTTCACCGAAGTCGTTTTACACCAAGAACGAGGCTATTTAAGTTTACTTGGTAATAAATCCCTCGAGATATCAAACAAAGTTTCAAAACCAAAACTCCCAAATGAGCAACCTTGTCGTCCCAGTTGGAATTAAACAATAAAAAGATGTAGTACAATATGTATGACCGTGAAGAACGATGTACCTGCAATAATAAATTCAATAACAACAATCTTGATCTATAGTTTAAGCACACAAACCGAAAGCATCTAGCTGACGAATCCAGGTTAATAGATACGAATATGTTCTAATCACAATGTTCTTGAGTGGCCTTATAGCAGAAGAGAAGGACCATAGAATAAACAAGATCGCAAGATTTTGATAGACGTGATAGAACAGAACACGAGTACAATACAAATAAGACTAGTAAACATAAATTAGTTTCCCGTAAGAGGTACTTCTAGGCTCTTGGATCCCCAAGAGAAAACTTGCACTAATCTAGACCGAAAGCAAAAGCATAAAGGTAAATGAAAGGAAAAGTAAATAAACACAAGCTTACAATTCCGAATAAGAAACTTGGTAGAGGGAAAAATCTTTTAGGAGAGTAACAACTCCTATTTATATTGACTAAGGCTTAGCTTTGAAATGAGGCTAACTTAATTTCGAAAACACAATTAAAGCACATTCCATAAAAATTCTGAAATTCCTCACATAGACTAATAGCATTTAATGAGATCTCATACTTTAGCATTTACATTATTGAAAAAGATATTTCATTAAATGTTTGGCCAAAAGCATTCAAAGCAAATAATACTCAATAGATATATTTGGATATTTCATTAATTCAAAATATAGTGCTTACCAAATATGCTCCCTGGGATAGAGCTCAATTCGAAAACGTGTTCGTTTGTTTCGAAAATCTTCTTAAGGTATTATTAACTTCCAAATGTCCTCACTAGCTTTGATAATGTCGACATCACTTCCTAGGCTTTGCTGGACATGCCAGAACGATCCTAGCTGGAAGTGGGATCTAATCCAATGTGGCTAACATTCCGCATAAACGTATCATCGCAGACATGGACAAGCCTTGTGTGTTAAGCTTAAGTGAACAGTTAGGTTCAAGGGACATTACAAATCATACAAAAAGATATACTAATGAAATTACGGTATATTTTTCTTCAAGTAATAGCAAAATGTTGAATCTCCTGAATTCTCGATTCCAATATAGATGATCACGTTAATGATATCCAAGAATTCAATTCAAAACATCAAAAGAGAAATCAATTGAATATTTGATCAAGCAGTATATCCATACGAAGATCTAATCACGTACAATATGGTCAGAAATAATTTGTCAACTAACTAGAGCGACGAACCATATTTGTGACAATGACTCAAACCAACTTAGTTGTACATTGAAAATGAACAAACTCAAACTTCAAACTGAAAATATCAAGCTCATTAATTCGTTGAAGCACAAATCAAAATGATAGAGTTTGAACTTCAAAAATATGCATTCTGAGATAACTAATATTAGGTTTCGAAATCTACATTTTGTTTGGCAGAAACCAAATTTAGGTTTAGGATCCTAAAGTTCATATATGACTGAAACCGAATTAAGGTTTCCAAATGTAAATTCCATGGAGCGAAATCAAAGTATGATTTCGAACTTTAGATTTTGTTTTAACAAAACCTTGGTTAAGGTTTCGAAACAAGAAAAACAAATTAATCTCGTAACAAATGTTTGGTGTCGAACTTGAGAATCCATGTGGTCAAGAGACGTTTCAGCATCACACCTTTTTGTCCTTGACGCACAGGTTATATTTCCCATTTCACATAAACCTTTAGGAAACCCAGAGTCTTTTCAGACCTTTTAGAACTCACAAGGTCAAGACACATTGGTCTCGATTCTCAAGTCACTTTTAGCCAGCAAACGTAATTTTGAACTCAATTTTTTTCATTGGTCACAACTTAGATTTAAGTTTCGGACCGAATAGCTTATTGATACAAAAATCAGATTAAAGTTTCGAAATCAAAGTCAGTTTTATCAAAACCTACATTGAGGTTTCGAACTCTGAAAGTCCATAAGTTGAGATAACAGGAACATGGTTTCGAAATCTAAAAGTGTGATATGGCATTCTAGATGTTCATATGTAAAGAATCAAATAAATGATTCAAACTTCAGTAATCAAAGACAAACTATTATATAGTATTTGAACTTAGAACATCAGTACATCGAGTATGCCCAACATAAGTGAGTCGCGATCTCGATTACATTTAGCACATACAAGTACGTACCAATCAATCTGACAGAGTCAGACAAGATAAGTGGAGACACAATACTGTGATGGATTAAATCTCGTAATACTACCGAGACAACATCACAACTGCTATTATCCAACTCACAGATTTTAGGAAAAACCTTATATCACTTAGATACGGAGAAGAAAACAAAGCTCTAAGCAATATAAAATGTCATAACTACAACAACAATACCACGAGCGAAAGTGGAGTTATATCTTAAGACACATTGATCACAGGTGATCAAGTCATAACGTAAATCTCAAGTATTAAGTTATGTTTTTGTCTTTTGTAGCACAAATGGAATCGCGTTATTTAGATTCACTAACCTCTTGAATGTGAAGCTGTTTTCTTCAACTCTTTAAATAGTGATTCTAAATCCTACCAAAATCTTACACAACCTAAAGCTAACTTAATGAAGTCTTTACCTAATGTGTGTTGGAAGTGGTCGAGTTTTAATCACTAAATTTGACAACTAAGCTTGACATACCAACACTTAGTGAGGTTGACCGAGCCATGCTCTAACATTGATAATCCCCTTGATGATATGAGTATTATAATGTATGAGTGGTATTTTTTAAACCCTAAATTGTTAACCGGAATTATGTAGATGATGGGCATGTCGCAGTTTCAAGACAAACATCAGTTCGGAAAACGTGAGGATTTGCAGCTAACTGAAATTTTGTTCTCCTTCAACTCTTCTCCTCCCAAACGTTCAGGTTCTGGTTCCCCAATCCCTGATGTGGGTTTAGATTGAGTATATGTGATTGTTTCCTTGCGTCCATGATTAATATCATTGAGTTAAAAATGGAGGGCATGTTAGTCTGATATTGGGTGAAATTATGAATGACGTGTCACTGTTTTTTGGAGCAGTGAATTTGGGATGGAAACTCTAACTGTAAGGATATATTTAAACTTTTGTTTAAAAGAATGTCATATTGGTATATATGATATTATTGTTAAAAATCCACAAGTTTGAAACTTTGAATTAAACTTGGAATGGTTGGACCGAGTACAAGGATGTGGTATTTTGAATTGTCAACTTACGGATGTGATAATTAATTATAAGTCTTTGGTGTGAGATGGTGGGCATGATTTTTATCTACGGGTTTTTTGAGAGCTTTAAACCAGGATTCGACCCACGAGATTTACATGGTTCAGATAACACAGTGAAGTATGAGAGATAAGACTTCATGTGTTTTGGTCATGAAACTTTAACCCTTTCATCGAACTACAATGTCATGTTATTAAAAAGAGGAAGACCACCTTATGGAAATCCAAACATAACCAATTTGAATTCATTTGGCTATAAAACTAGTGATCCTTTCTATTTATAACTGAAACTTCTTGGATTAATATAAATCCGTGATTGTTTTTGCAGGTGTTATGTAGCTTCATTTGAAGGGAAAAATGTTGGCCAAGATTGCTTTTGTCCCTATGTAGCTACATTTGAAGGCCATAAGTGAGGCCATAGGCAATGTCTAGGAATAATCATGCGCAAAGTTGAGTAAGACCCATGGCCTAGCAAAAACCGTGACTATTTAAATTAGTGTGGAAGATGATACATGAATTGTTAGGACATTGTCCGGTCAAACCCACTAGCGTTGGTATGTCAAGCTAGTTGTCAGTTTTAGGTGTCAAAACTCAATTCTTGATTTAGCCTACTAGAGTTTAGATTTCGGAATTGGGATATAGACAAAGTAGTAGAGACCTTGAAGACGAAGACTGTGAAGACAAAGAAGACATCAATTATTTTTCATTGACAAAAGGTTAGTAGGAGTTATGACTTTATGGAAATTCTTCTATTCTACTTTCTCTATTCTTTTGAAATATAGTCGACTACTTTAGTAGTAATAATAGCGATTGAGATCGTATTCTTGTCTAACGTGGCCTTGTGTCATGACCAATGTTTGTTCCCACAAATACTGTGAGTACAAGAATGAATGAAATAGATTCGGTGCCATGTGTCCATTACAATGGTTTGCTTGCAAATCGTTAGTTGGATATGGATGAATCTAAAGGAGTACTCTTGAGCAAAGAGTCCATGGATTACAGCTGAGGACGTATACACGTCTAAGTCCTGGTCAGCCCAGAACTTCCAGCGGAATCCATATTTGACGAAATCTGACAGGCGCACGGTTCACGAACCGGTTCGCAAACCAGAAACTCGGATTTCTTCTGAGTTCCAAAGTGACTGAACATTTCGCGAACTAGGACGCGAACCCAATGTTGGTTACTTTGTTGGTGTCGGATTTAGTGGATATTCTTTCAAATTTTCACTTGGGTCAAACTCTAAACTCCTTTATCTCTTAGGTGGACTTATATATCACATAATATCTTTTGTGGTCCATCTAACGATCCTCAATGAGTCAATAAGATAAGATTATCTCTGGTCTGTTGGATTCTATCTTGAAGTGTTTTTGAGCTAACAAAACACTTGGCAGATAAATGATAAAAAGAATTCCAATTGAGATTAATCTCTATTACTTGGTTATCAAGTTTAGGGTTTCCTTAACTTGTGGGACAAGTAATTGATTGCTTTATTCCAAAGCAACCTATCTTATTGAATGCTATATATAAAGGTGTCTACGGACAAATACCGCAAGCATCAAGCATACGTGAAGGTCCTTAGGGAAGGTAGCGTAAACTCTTTTCACTTCGGTGAATGCTTGCTGTGGTATAGTCATCATCTATAGGTTGCAGCTCCTCTGGGAACTCCCTACGACTATAAAAGACTTCTCTTGAGAGTTGGGAAGCACAGGTAGGAGATTGAGACCATATTTGGTTGAAATCGTATTAACATGTAACCTTGGTAACCTGATCACGTTCTTGTCTATTCCATAGTTCGTCTGTTCTGCTATACGGCTATTCAAGAACTGATACGTTACACACAAGGTTGAAAGGTAGCAACGCACGGCTGCACTCGGTGTTGTAAGACCTAGTTAGCTCCAGTTATACAAGTTTCTTAACTGATTCTTCGTGTATAACTGAGGTAGAGACGAATTGGGCATAGCTTACTCGATTTGCTTGGCAGCCCTGATTTGTGAAGTAGATTTCCGTATGACCTGGATTTAATCATCCGAAGGAAGTCAACTTGTGTGTGATAAACTGATAGAGGACAGTTAGACCATACGTCAACAATTAGGTTGCAAAGCCAGTATTGCTGACACAAGCCTTGACATCGGTCAAAGCAACTCCTAGGCCTGTAAAGGACGTCAGCTGGGGGAATCAATCTGTGGGGGATCTAGAGACGTAAGGAGTGCGACAATAGCCAATTCGCTTGGAGGGCTGGAGTTGGTCTATGCTACATCTTAGACCGAAGTCTTATAGTAGGCTAGCGTTTGTAGTCAGTTTGTACTGGGTGGTGTTCAATCTGGACGAGGTCCCGAGGTTTTTCTGCAAGGCAGTTTCCTCGTTAAAAAAATCTTTGGTGTCTTGTGTGCTTTTACTTTCCGCATTATATCTCTGATTATATAATTAAAGCACCAAGTAGTACGTTATTCATTAACTGTAGAGTTTACTCCAAAGTCCCAACTTTGTTGAGTTGATCCCCAAGATCACAACTCCAGTTATTAGAGTTTGGATATTGATTTTTGAGATCGTCCAAACTTAAACCATAAGACTCACGAGCCCAAACGAAAAGTTGGTTGTATTCGGTACCCCTCATTTTTCAATTGGTATCAGAGCGGGTGAACACATTAAAGACGTAATTGTCTGTGTTTATCTAGGCTTGTGAGTCATGGATCAAAGCTTAAATGCTTGTAACATACCACCACACTTGAATGTAACATCCGTATCTGAAAGAGAAATCTTGACGAATACGTCTGATGTGTGGACCGATTTTTTTAATTCTCTATGTATTGAAAAACAGAAATTAATTAGAAAAGTCGAAGGACTTTATATCGGGTTAAACATTCAAAGTGAGAAGAATCATGATTTATCTGAAAAAAGAGAAAATGCTCAGTAATAAACTAGATACAGTTGTCCGTGAGAAACAGACTATTAACCCCAGTCTATGCGGATCAAGTCTAATGACTAAAGGGATTCAAGACCCTTATACTGAATCTAATCTGAAACATGTCTCAAGGGAAAGATATGGAATCGGGTTCAAACTCCCTTATTCAGAAAACATGAATATTGAACACCCATGCACCTTTTGTGGCTTGAAAGGTCACTTCCAATATTTATGCAGCTCATTCAGGATAAAACTCCAGGAACTGAAAGCTTTGCATAAAAATGCTCAGAAACTCTTTGTTGAGTTGAGAAAACATGTGAGAAATCAAGAAACATCTCCTACTCGTGAATGTGCCTTAGGAGTTGTAGCTCTAAAGTCTACATCCCCTCTTCAATGGTTCCTTGATAGTGGATGTAGTAGGCATATGACATGAGATTTATCTTGGTTGTGAACGTTTATGATTACGAAGGTGGTCCCGTAACCTTTGGAGATGGAAGTTATTGCTTTATCAGCAAGCGCGGAACTATCAAACTTCCAGGTATTCCCGAGATCCATGATGTTGTCTATGTTGAAGGCATGACATAAAATCTTCTCTCTATTAGTCAAATATGCGACAAAGGCCACAAGGTTGTTTTCGAAGCAAAGAAATGCGCCATTGAAGATAAATCTGGCAATACCATCTTTCGTGGTATTCGTGGGTCGAACAATTGTTATCTACTTGATATCAAGTCCGATCTTTGTTTCAAAACTGACTAAGGATGAATCTACCCATATTTGGCATGAACGATTTGGTCATATCAATTATCGTTTATTGGGGAAGCTAATTAACAAGGAACTTGTTAGAGGTGTCCCCAAGATACAAGCCAATATAGAGGGTATATGTGGTGCCTGTCAAAAGGGTAAACAAATAAGAGTTCCACATAAAGTGTCTACCAGTATAGCAACCAAAGCTCCACTTGAATTAATTAATATGGACCTTTTCGGTCCTATCCAACAAGTATCTGTTGGTGGGAATAAATATGCTCTGGTAATGGTCGATGACTACACTAGATTCACCTGGGTAGCATTTCTCAAGCACAAGAATGATACCCTAGAAGAGTTTAAGATAATTGTGAATAGAATACAGAATGAGCAAGGTCGCACTGTTAAAAAAATCAGGAGTGACCGTGGCACAGAATTCAAAGATACTAAGGTATTCGAGTTCTGTGACTCACTGGGTATAATTCAACAATATTCAGCACCTATCACACCTCAGGCTAATGGCGTGGCTGAAAGAAAGAATAGAAATATTCAAGAAATGGCTCGGGTTATGCTTCATAACAGAGATTTACCCTTAAAATTTTGGGGTGAAACAGTGTTCACAGCATGCTATCTTATTAATCGTGTATATCTAAGGTCCTTCACCTTGAATACACCTTATGAGCTATGGTACGGTAAGAAACCCAACTTGGGTTATCTCCGTGTCTTTGGAAGCAGATGTTATATCCTTAAAGACAGAGAACAAAGAGGAAAATTTGACTCAAAAAGCGATGAGGGAATTTTCCTAGGATATGCATCTGACAGTCGAGGGTTTCGAGGTTTTAACACAAGAACTCAAGTTATGATGGAATCAGCCAACGTTATCATTGATGACATAACTGGATTTCGTCAGAATAACAGGCCCCAGCAGAACTACCGCCGATTGAAACAGTAGAAAAAGGGCCCACGGTTCCCGAACCGGCCGCTACTGGAGTAGTTCCGACTATGACCGATACAAAGACATACCACAATAAAGACTATGATCTAGAGGTTGAAGTTGAGCCAACTGCTCCTGAAACACCTCTATGGGTCCGTCGTAGTCATGTACCTGATGACATCATTGGAGAAACATTCACTACAAAAGTGATGACTAGGAAGCAATCACAAAATATCTGTCATCATGCTTGCTACCTGTCTAATGTTGAACCAAGGAATGTCGACGAAGCACTACAGGACTCTGCGTGGATTAATGCTATGCAAGAAGAACTTAGTGAGTTCGAACGACAAAATGTTTGGACACTTGTTGATCGACCACCAAACATTAATGTTGTAGGTACAAAATGGATCTTCAAGAACAAGTCTGACGAGTTTGGCACTGTTGTAAGAAACAAAGCTAGACTTGTAGCTCAAGGATTCTCCCAAATTGAAGGGATTGACTTTGATGAGACTTTTGCTCCTGTAGCAAGACTTGAATCCATAAGACTTTTACTTGCTCATGCATGTCATCTGAAGATAAAACTTTATCAGATGGACATCAAGTCAACATTTCTCAATGGTGATTTAAAGGAAGAAGTCTTTGTTGCTCAACCAAAAGGTTTTGAGGACCCAACTCATCCAAACAAAGTGTATCGGCTAAACAAAGCACTTTATGGATTAAAACAAGCTCATCGAGATTGGTTTGAGAGGTTGACAGCCTCCTTGTTGGGAAAAGGATTTGTCAGGGGAGGTGCCGATAAAACCCTGTTCATAAAATGGTATGGCAAAGATAGTGTGATTGCTCTAATCTATGTTGATGACATAATTTTTGGCTCCACTTCTAAAAAACTTACCAAGGAATTTTAAAGCTCATTGAGTGAAGAGTTCCAAATGAGTAATGTAGGTGAACTAAAATTCTTTTTGGGAATACAAGTTCAACAACACGAAAGTGGAATCTACATATCTCAGCAGCAATATGCCAAGGATATGGTTGAAAAATTTGGTTTGAATGACTCATCACCAAAACCAACACCTATGGCAACTACTGATAAAATCAGTAAAGATCTGCAAAGTGAAAAGGTCGATCAGAAACTTTACAGATCCATGATTAGAAGCCTTTTGTACTTAACAACAACAAGACCCGATATTGCATATAGTGTTGGGTGTTGTGCGAGATATCAAGCTGATCCCCGAGTATGACATCTCAATGTTGTTAAAAGGATTCTACGATATGTTAAAGGGACAATAGGTTTTGGCCTTACGTATACCTTTGACACCAACACCAATCTTGCAGCATATTCTGATGCTGATTGGGCTGGTAACAGAGATGACAGAAAAAGCACTTCGGGGGGTTGCTTTTTCGTTGGGTTGAATCTTGTGGCATGGCACAACAAGAAACAAAACTCACAGTCATTATCTACATGCGAAGCAGAATACATAGCAGCTGGCTCTTGCTGCACTCAGCTCCTATGGATGAAACAGATGCTCGCAGACTACGGTATCAAGGTGGGAACTATGAATATCTACTGTGATAATACTAGTGCTATACGCATTACCGAAAATCCAGTGGAACATTCTAGGACCAAACACATTGATATCTGATATCACTTCATAAGAAATCTCTATGAAGATAAGATTGTTATACTTGAACATGTGTCATCAGAACGACAACTTGCTGATATACTCACAAAACCATTAGATACACGAACGTTTCAACACCTTCGACAATCTAATGGTGTCGTTCTTGTTCATTAGAAACAAGAGTATCTAGTTTGTTAGGCAGAGGCAAACTAGATTAAAAACTTCTTTTCACAAGGAAGTAAATATCTGCATATGTCTTTACTTGTAGAGACATCAGTTGTTCTTTAATGAATGACACCACAGGGGGAGAGTTCTTATCTTGAACTTGCGCTTAATAACAAATCTTTTTGGGGAGCGTGGATGTGGAATATTGGGAGAAAGTGTATCTATATTTCTCCATAAGGTGAGAACTCAGGAATCTTGTTGTTCAGATTACCTAAGTATACCATCTTTACACTTGATATGCGAGTACTTAGCCTCACCTATTATCATAGGTGTATGAAACCCTAGTCTCGAACTACTTTGTCATATTTTTGTGACAAATAGGGGGAGAATATATATGGTTCTTGTTCTTGTGGTGCATTAAGGTGCATATAGGGGGAGAACATCATGTGCTTACTTGTTGTGCTTTTCACAAAGTATCAAGTAAGGGGGAGTAATTAAAGCTGAGAAGAAGCTTCGTATTAAGAATGAGTAGAATCACTTTAAAAGTTTTGATACACCAACTTTAAAGTTTGCTCAGATTCTTACTCTTACGCACAAACAACATGTGGGATGAGCATACTAACCCACGTAAGCTTAAGGTACCTTTATGGTTGTTTGAGCTGGATATGTTGTAGCTGCTGACTACGGGTTCATCAACAAGAGTTTAATGAACACATCAAGACTCAAGGGAGAAGTTGAAGAATTCAAGAAATCAAGAGATACATTTGGTTAGTACTTAATTGTATATTATTTGAATCCATATGTAAATTGGTTTTGTCACTAAAATTGACAAAGGGGGAGATTGTTAGGACATTGTCCGGTCAAACCCACTAGCGTTGGTATGTCAAGCTAGTTGTCAGTTTTAGGTGTCAAAACTCAATTCTTGATTTAGCCTACTAGAGTTTAGATTTCGGAATTGGGATATAAACAAAATAGTAGAGACCTTGAAGACGAAGACTGTGAAGACAAAGAATACATCAATTATTCT
>JAJJMA010083131.1:4766-18934 GCA_023529015.1 Papaver nudicaule
CCCCCCCCCCCCCCCGGGAAGAAATGCCCGCAACAACTCTTCGTCCCCAGCCGCTACCGGGGCTGTACTCTTATTTCTTGCCGAAGCCGTTATTCTTTTCTCGCCGACTCGGGGGGTCTAGTTGTGGTGCATTTACAAGGGGAATAACTTCCCCTCTTCCCCTGTGGTATCATAAAAATATTCATCATCGAAACATTCATCGATAAAACACAATGTAATTTGGATGAAAAACATCTAAACATGCGACACAGAAACATTTTCGGCCTACACGATAATATGTTTCTCTGGGCCGAAAATACTATTTGAAAATGGCAGATATGTTGCTTTTTTCGGCCTAGAGAGATATTCTATCGCCTGGGCCGAAAAACAAAGTGCCAGCTACCACCTAATCTGAAATTTCGGCCTAGAAAAATTTGAATTTCTCCAAGCCGAAACAATTTCGGCTTAAGATCTAAAATTTTTTTCTAAGCCGAAATTGTCTCTGGGTTCGAATTTCGGCCTAGACAAATCTGAATTTCTCCAAGCCGAAATGATTTCGGCTTAAGATTTAAAATTCTTCCTAGGCCGAAATTCTTTCTGGATTCGAAAACTTCAACATAAAATTGAAGATAAATTCATCGATTCGATGTATGTTTATCAAGGAAACTCAAATAATTCAATAGGGGTTGCTGAAATCACCTTCTATAACGCATATCGGGTTGTATTGGGGAGGTTTCCTCTCCGGTAGCATCGATTTGGCCACTTCCTTCACCGGGTTCTTCTTGTTCTTCTTCGTTTCGATTCGATGATGCATCCTTGGGTTTATTGGAGATTTTAAGGATTAATTTCTTCGGAGTTTTCGGCGGCATTTAATCGACGAAGAAATTTCGTTAATCGTCGATGAATTCGTCGATGAGTCGTTTAAACGAAAGAAAACAAAAGAGGAAGAAGATTTTCGGCAGTTAGGGAGGGAGGAAGAAATATAGAAACTGAAATAGATTAGGAGAATTTTTGGGTTGGGTTAAGATTAGGATTAGTGGAGGGTAATTTAGTAATCTCATGGTTTTAGAGGGTACTTTAGTCTATTCGTCCCGTTTTGTCACGTAGTGCAAGGCCCCAAAATTTTTCTATAGGCCGAAAAACTTGGTTCAAAATTTGCGCATCTACATTTGTATGTCCTCCATGAGTCCTGTTTCTTATTTATAGTAACTAGTTTGTCACCCGTGCTACGCACGGGTTTGATTTTTTGTTTTGGTTATGAACTATATTAAGCATTATGAAACGATCTTCAGGGGTTTCTTCGTTAAGAATGACCCAAAGTCACATATTTATTAAGTGGGTATTTGTGTGTTTCAAAAGTATATATCGAACCCGTCATTTATATATATAATGATCAATAAGCGTATGTGTGTATGAATGTGAAGAACCCGTGGGTATATGTGTACTTGCAAAGTATAAGTCGAACCCGTGAGTTTTATATATAATGATTAATTATAAGCGTGTGTGTAGTTGAGAGCTATAGGATCAACCTCCAATGATAGGAAGAACCCATGGGTATGTTTGAAAAATATATGTCGAACCCGTGAGATCCATATATAATGATCAATAAGTGTATGTGTGCTTGCAAAGTATAAGTCGAACCCGTGAACTTTATATATAATGATTAATAAACGTATGTGTGTAGCTGAGAGCTATAGGATCAACCCTCCAATGATTTGAAGAACTCATGGGTATAGTGTGCTTGACAAATATATGTTGAACCCGTGGTTTGTTTTATATATAATGATCAATAAGCGTATGTGTGTATGGATGTAGGATCAATCTCTCAACGATTGGAAGAACCCGTGGGTATATGTGTGCTTGCAAAGTATAAGTCGGACCCGTGAGTTTTATATATAATGAAGTGTATGTGTGTAGCTGGGAGCTATACGAACAACCCCCCAGTGATAGGAAGAATCCGTGGGTATATGTGTGCTTGAAAAATGTATATGTGTATGGATGTGTAGCTGAAAGCTACAGGATCAATCCCCAATATCTTTAAGAACCCGTGCATATATGTGTGCTTGAAAAGTATATGTCTAACAGTGAATTTTATATAATACGCGTATGTGTGTATGGATGTGTAGCCCTGAGTTTTTGTGTGCTTAAAATGTGTATGTGGAACCCGTAAATTTTATATATAATGATCAATAAGCGTTCGTGTGCATAGATGTGTAGCTCAGAGCTATAGGATCAACCTCCAATGATTAGAAGCACCCGTGGGCCGGTATATGTGTACTTTAAAAGTATATGTCGTACCCGTGAGGTTTATATATAATAATCAATCAACGTATGTGTATGGATGTGTATCTGAGAGCTATAAGATCAACCTCCAATGATTGGAAGAACCTATGAATTACATATGTATGTACTAATTGAGTATAAGTGTGTCTGTAATTAATTGTATGATAAGCCTGTGAATTACATGGTACATATAAATCAATAAATTGAGTAAGCATAAGTAACGCTGCTCAACCAGATGTTTTTTTTTTTTTTCCGGCCAAATAGTTTTGGTGAGAAGAATATCATTGGTGTTGAAATTTTGTCCGGTTATACTCCACATGAGGACGTGTCATTTAGCTCTGTATATTCAGAGCAAGCATGATGGTGCCATAAACCATCCCTAGATTGTGAGGAAATAAGAATGGCAGATTTGGTGTAAAAAAGCAACCACTATGGAGAAAAAAAAATTCTCTACTTTTGGACGGAAACTCAGTTTCCACCACACCCAAAATACGGAGACTCGGTCTCCGCAAACAATATACTAATAGGAGTTATTGTAATAAAGTAGGTTTTGGTGGGACCAAAACTCTCTTTTTACGAAAACTTAGTTTTCGCAGCCTCTCTTTTTACAGAAACTCGGTTTCCGTCTGACATTTGTATCTCTATTGCCTGCTACATCTGTGTAGCTCCAAATAGAGAAGTGCACATGTATATCTAGAATATAGAGAAATTCTTGACCATAGTGGTTGCCTTTCTCCACATTTCCAAGATATCTCTACAATTTCTCTAGTTTGTGACTTTGTACCTACTACCTACCCAACCTAGAAAACACCTGAGACAAATTACTAATAATGCATAAAAGAGCTAAAATTAGTTGTATTTCCATTGGTGGTTTCATTCTTCTTAAAGAATAGTGATTAAGAATAGTATTATGCAACAACTATGGTATTTGGGACATTGGTGGTTATTATTATCCACCCATATTTATGGGGATATTCAGTAACTGCCAACATTTTAAACTCATTTCTTCCACAAATTTTAATTAAAAAATTAAAATTTTGGACAACTACTCACTAACCGCCTTAAATTATACGTATATAGATTCAAATTCAAAGGTCTGATTGAGAAGCCTTGTATAGATCTATAGTATATCTGTCATTTTGAGCATTTTCGTTTCTCTCTATCATTTTGTTCTAGCTTCTCTCCACATTTTACTGCAATGCAGAAAAGTCTTAAAGGGCAAACATTTTAAATGACCTTTTTTGGAAAGTGCAATTCTTGCTAAACAAAAAAATTTGAATATAGAGGTAAGTAAATAGTAGAAAAGGATCGGCACTGCTTGTCTATTAGTAATCCTCTCCCATTTCACAAACATGGACTATTTTGTAACCCTCTCCCAGGTTTACAAACATGGCCTATTTTGGTTCGAGAACATAAGAATGTTGAGAACATAAAAATGTCATTATGCTTACATAAAACTATTTGCATTGTCAAGTTATTGAAATAATGTGTTACCATTATCTACTATCTCAGTGAACAAATCAAAACAAAGGAATTCAGCTAATACACAATTCACACTACAAAAGAGGGTAAGATGCATAAAGGTACATAGTAAAAAATGTGTGAGTATATCACCTATAGACATGAGACGTACAAAGTCATCCATAAGCTTGTCGAGCATGGTATCCAATCCAAGATTATCGAACAGCTCATAAGCATGATTCAGAACTTGGTTTCACTTGCCTGTTTTCAAAATGATCCATCTAAGAAAGAAAAAGTTTGTTAAGAGAAGATTGAAAAACGGCTTAAAAGAGAAGATCATACTAACCGCTTTGCACGTGGCATAACAGCTTAAAAGAGAAGATTGAAAAACTATTACACAACGACACCAATTGATACTTTGGATAGTAACATCACACTATCACATAAATATCGACGGAGCATTTTATATGTATACACTCCTGGCGAGGGTTCAAATATTATAAAACTTAAACTCTCTTATGTATTTTTATCGATTGCTTCAACACAGGATGTATCAAAAAAAAGTTACAGGGTGCATAGTATATAGTTATTTATGCAATGGCAGGAAAGAAGAAAAAACAAAAACAAACTAACTAAGAAATTTCTTTGCTTGTTGGTTACTAATGTTAATCTTCTCATCATGTTCCACCTTTACTACTCATTAACTCTCGCTACCACAGCCACAATGGCTAGTTGATTTCACTACAAACAACAAAACCAGATAACCCTAAACCCTAAATTGTCACTAAAAGAAAAACAACAAGAAAAGTGTATAAGAAAAAGCAACCGGATCTGTTTACCCGTCGAGTGCCTTGCATAGTGCGGTATAAATTCTTTTCTGTAAAAAAAAATCGTTTTGCAAATTATACCATTAATATCTTTAATCTTTATATCAAAGAAAATCTGTGGAAAACAAAAAATATCAATTTCAATTTCGTTACCTTCAATATCAGAGGTCTCCTGTGTTGCCGCAACTATTGTTATTGCGAAATGATTAATGGTACATACAAAACAAAAAAATAGATTAGACATCATCAAAAATAGATTAGACATCATCAAAACCCATATATTGTAAGAAATCGACGTAATCATCAACATAACCCTAAAGCATTAAAAAAAAAACATGCAAAGCCAGAGCGATAAACTCCCGGTGGAGTGCTTTATATAACGGGTGACCCAACCAAAAAAATTCATAAGAAATATTTTGTTTTGGAAATAATATCAAATTTATCTTAAAATTTATATAATTTCCATAATTAAAGGTATTCAAAAGTAATTTTAGAAATTATTGCAAAATTTGAATAATGTTATTCAAAAGTATTTATAGAAAAAATATTAGAAATTATTTTATCTTAATTTTCTTCCTTTGTGGAATCAATTTGAGACTTCATTAAAAAATTGTATCAATTATAACTTTGCCCAAAAAAAAAATAAAGAGAATTTTCACTGAAATTATTTATTTATTTACCAAAAGAAAAATCTTTACCAAAAGAAGAAAATTGCAAAATATCTTGTGTTCTTAGAAAATCAAATTTTTTATAAAGCTAGGGAAAGAATCTACCAAAATTGATCCTCAATATAATTTTGGGTCTAGGAATAAAAATATACTCCAGTTTTAGAGTTCTACTATGTACCTTTTATTTTTCTTCTTACGGTAACATTAATAATATCGCAAAAATTAACTATCAAGAAGTCATTAGAACATTTTGAAACCAATTTGAACTTTGTATTCGAAAAACTGCATTCTGCATTCATACTGTTTGTGGCATTCATATCATTTTATTCTTTATATTGTCATTTGATGCATTTTTTTTATTAATTTTTTGTACTCATTTGTTGATTAGATAAAATATAAAGGCGATTAAGCATGAAGGAGGCAATACCGATGTTCCTATTGACATATTGAATCTGTCCAAAATCTTCCAAGGTAATGATGCATAACTCCATATATTTTGATGTGATCAACAATTTTTGGCAGTGTGTATTAATTTTATTATTTTAATTTAATGTTACATAAGGATTTGTAACGAACATTGGACTCTTTTTCTTCTTTTTTTTTTGGAATTTTAAGGTTAGTTTATCTTTAATTTGCGATGATCTTGCAAATTTTTTTTTATGTTTATTTTTGATAATTTTGTGATGAAATTATGATTAAACTGTATTAATGTGATTTCGGTTATGAATTTTAGAGAAATTATATTTTCTTTTATTACCCGAAATTGTTTAAGATATTGTTAGATTTTGTTGTTTAGGTAATTATTGACATCGAATATTTATTTGGTAAATTTTAAATGGTTACCCGAAATTGTTTAAGATATTGTTAGATTTTGCTGTTTAGGTAATTATTGACATCGAATATTTATTTGGTAAATTTTAAATGGTGGGGTCAGAATCAACCAGAAGCTCCGGTGAATGTGAGCAATTTAAAAAACTCTGTTATTATATATATAAATTACTGAACAGTATCTGTACGAAGACGGATATACTACAAACGGAATTTTCGGTTGCACACAACCAAGGCGTGTTGCAGCAATGAGTGTTGCAAAGAGAGTCAATGAAGAGATGGAGACCGAGCTTGGTGATAAAGTTGGTTATGCTATTCGGTTCGAGGACGTGACTAGTCAAAATACCAAGATTAAGGTGTGTAATTATTGGGAATCTGTTTTCATGATGCTGTTTTTTTCCACCTTATTTATGTCAGCTAGAATCAAGCCCAAGAGGTTGAGTGTCCTACTGGTTCAAGTACAGTTGATTAAATTATTGTTCCACGTTACTTTATGCTTCTATTTAACAGATCGCTTTTAACTTGCTTATGATCCACCCAACTAACTCACTTATTTCCCGTTTCACAGTACAGGACTGATGGAGTGCTTCTACGTGAAACTCCAAAAGATTCTGATCTCGCTAAATACAGGTTAGTTTGCAAGCTTTTCCATGTTCATAATTGTTTTATAATTATTTTTTCTGATTCACTTATATCCAAAATAGTTGAATATCCTCAATAAGATTAGTTTTTCTATTGTGCAGCGCCAGTGTCATGGATGAATGTTGTTCAAAATTATTTAGTGTGAGTGAAAATTTAATTTTGGATTTTGAACTTTAAGAGATGTGTTTAAGGGACATGTCTTTTCATCCATAAGACACTTAGTGAATAGGTGCCTATTGGTGAAGAGACACCTTGTAGAGTCACTAATGACTCTATAAATACTCATCTCTTGTTTTGGTTTAGTAAGAGTTGAAAATAGTTTTTAAGAGTTTTAAACATGGTTTTTTTGGAAATAAAAAGTGTCTAGAGTCAAGTCATGTTTAAGAGCACAGTAACGTCAACTTCGCTGCGCCAAGTAGAATTGTAGTGCTACTTTCTACAAGGCATGATCGTTGTATCTTGGGAGACTACGTCCGTACAACCGTGAACACCGTATGCGGGGACGAATTAGTCATAAGGAAAGAGCGACCCTCGCCTCGATCAATCAATTCGATAAGTTTTCTAACTTTCTTGTTTATTAGTCTTAAGATTGTTGTAAAAATAGCACATGAAAGATCTCTGAATACAGATGTGCTGTTTGGTATATTGACTTTAAGCTCATTGTGTGACATCTACGACCTTGGACGCACAGAAATTCTCCAATTTTTTTTGGAGGGTGAGACTTGTCATTACAATTCTGCATCATGCTTTTATATGTTTCTCTTTAATCATCAATCTCATTGATGTTGCCTGCTTTATTTGGAGGGCTCCACTTTTCGAAATCAAGGGGAGGACATTCAAAGTCGACATCCTACACAGTAAGTCTCCTTGCGAAGACTATGTTGAAGGTGCCGTGAAGCTGGCCATGTCCATTCATATCACGTGCCCTCCTGGTGATATTTTGATCTTTATGACTGGTCAAGAAGAGATTGAAGCAACTTGCTTTGCCCTACAAGAGCGTATGGATCAACTTGTTTCCACCACCAAGAAAGGGGTTCGTAAACTTTCGATACTCCCAATATATTCCCAACTTCCAGCTGATTTGCAAGCCAAAATCTTTCAAAGCTGAAGGTGGGGCACGGAAATGTGTCGTTGCTACTAATATTGCTGAAACGTCACTGACGGTGGACGGTATCTTTTATGTCATTGACAGTGGTTACAGTAAGATGAAAATCTACAATCCTAGGATGGGTATGGATGCTCTTCAAGTGTTTCTGGTCAGCCAGGCTGCTGCTCAACAGCATGCAGGTCGTGCAGGGAGAACATGCCCAGGTAAATGCTACAGGCTTTACACGGAGTCTGCCTTTGACAATGAAATGCTCCCTAGTCCTGTACCTGAGATCCAAAGGACCAATCTTGGTAATGTTGCACTGGCGGAGCCAGGTTTCCACGCCGGGGGGGGCTAAAAAAAATTTAGAAGAACTAGTGGGCTAAACTTAATTACTAGGTGGGTTAAATTTTTTTTTTTTTTTTTTTTTTTTTTGTATAGGGGTCGAAATGTGACTTGGTGACTAATTTAAAGAATTAGGGGGTACTACAGCGGACTCTAGTCAACTACTGGCTCCGCCAGTGTAATGTTGTCCTATTGCTGAAATCACTGAAGATTGATAACTTACTGGATTTTGACTTCATGGACCCACCACCTCAAGATAATATCCTCAACTCGATGTACCAATTGTGGGTATTGGGTGCCTTGAATAATGTTGGAAGTCTGACAGAGTTGGGATGGAAGATGGTGGAGTTTCCGTTGGATCCACCACTTGCAAAAATGCTTCTAATCGGAGGACAACTTGGGTGCTTGAACGAGGTGTTGATAATTGTGTCCATGTTATCAGTGAGCAGTGTATTCTTTAGGCCAAAAGATCGTGCCGAGGAAAGTGATGCAGCTAGAGAGAAGTTTTTTGTTCCCGAGTCTGATCACCTCACGTTGCTCAATGTATATCTGCAGTGGAAAGCAAATCAATACTGCGGTGACTGGTGTAACGACCATTATTTGCATGTTAAGATATTAAGAAAGGCCAGAGAGGTGAGGTCACAGTTACTAGACATTCCGAAGACCTTGAAAATCCCACTAACCACATGTGGTCTGGATTGGGATGTCGTACGCAAGGCTATATGCTCTTCCTACTTCCACAATGCTGCGAGACTAAAGGGGATCGGTGAGTATGTGAACTGCTGCAATGGGATGCCGTGTTACCTTCCTCAAAATAGTGCTCTGAATGGTCTGGGTTACACACCAGATTATGTTGTGTATCATGAACTGATTTTAACTGCTAAGGAGTATATGCAATGTGCAACGGCAGTGGAGCCACAATGGTTGGCGGAAATGGGTCCAATGTTTTTTTCGGTCAAGGATTCAGATACTTCAATGTTGGATCACAAGCAGAAGCAAAAAGATGTGAAGAGTGCAATGGAAGAAGAGAAGGATAATTTGAGGAAGGAGCAAGTAGCAATGGAGACGGTAAACCAGGAAAGGGAGAAGCAGAAGAGGGCAAAGCAGCAACAACAGATATTGATGCCTGGATGTATCAAATATTCATCGACTTACTTAAGACCGAAGAAGTTGGGATTGTAGATGTTCGCTATCAAGTTAATGACTTATTTCTTCTGTATGACCAATACCTACACATTCCACCTTTGTATATCTATTGTAATCAAACCTGCTGTTTGTAAGTTTTAACATTCTTTTAGATCATTCATTATCAGTTTCTTCCAATGGGTAAATGAAAACTGAGGTTAGGTAGACTGGTTTTGGGTCATTGCTTCCATATAACATACTAACATACTATTGCAGTATGGAGATTAATTCCAGGGGGAAGTTTAGTGTTGAATTCAAGAAAAGAAAGACTGGTGGATTATCTACATGAATGGAATACAGTACTTACAGCAGCAGATACACATGAAGCTGGAGATTTGAGAGTAACATGGATGATATGGAAAGCAAGGTGCGAGTTGGTATTCCAGGAAAAGCAACCTAACCCCAAAGAGTGGGCTGACAGAGCAGTAAACTTCCATCAGTACATGGAAACACTTAACAATAGGGATATTGGAAGTAGGACAGTACATATTTCTCATAAGCAATTGCACTGGAAACCTCCACCCAACCCCTATGTTTCTGTAACATGTGATGCTTCTTTTCTAAGGAAACAAAGCTTGCAGGCCTAGGACTAATACTACGTGATTGTGCAAGTAATTTTATCAGATGCAAAGCTCGGTTCCTTGGAACAGCAACAAATGCAGAAAAAGTAGAATGTTGGGCAATCTACGAGGCTGTCGTATGGTGCTGGGAGCTGGGGTTAAAGAATGTGCATTTGGAAAAAGCTATGTTTTGCAATAAGATTGAGGTAGACAAATCAAGTATTGCAAACATCATTAATAACATCTAAAAAGAACTTTTATTAATGAAAAGTAGTACATGCTTGAAAAACTATAAAAAACATGAAAGGCAAACTATTAAACAGATTTAGTTTATATTCCTTAGGCAAGGGTAAGAACAAGTTCTCACAAGGAACCAACTAATCTGATCTATTAAGAAAGAATAAATCTAAACAAAAAGTTGTTGTTAACAACTTTATTTAGGATTGCTACTTGGAAACCTAGCCACTTTTGGCATTACAGACTTCACAATACTTGTTGTCAGCAAGTTTCTCGATCCGTCTTTTCAAGAGAGCAAGCTCATCCTGTACAGCTTCCAACTGGGATCTAAGCAATGCATTCTTTCTTGCAGTAACCATGGTATTTTTTTTCATGGTTTCATAATCTATGAAGAAGCGATAGACGATGGCTGATGAAATCTGAACCCTCTGATCCAATTTTTCATATTCATAAGCATCAAAGGCATAAACCCCAAGTTGACGAGTATGATAAGCCATGGCCTCTTCTTCTTCCAGAATCTCTTCTTCCCTTTCTATCTCTTCAGCGCCTTGAGCACAGCTAAACTTCTCCATTGTTAGAGGTAGAATAGCAGAGAAAATACTTGAATGATTATCTCTAAAGTATTGTGGTATTTATACAGAAATACCAAGAAGGGATTGACTCAAATATCTCACACAATTTTGCACACCCAGAGTCCCTTGGGTTTGTGTTTGTGTTTTAGATAACAATGAAGTAATCTAATTGAGATTTGAGTGATTCTGTTTCTGCAGAAACACTGTGTCTGCGTAGATGAGTTTTTGTGCAGGAAAAACACTTCTGACGGTTCGGGAACCGGGTGGAGCAGGTTTTTGAACACGTCAGTCTGGACAGGTGTCTCCCTACGTTTCACACAACATGGTTTTTGACATAACCGTGTTTGTGCACTCAAGTGCCTATTCTGAGTGGTACTGATCATCAGGCAGGGTTTCTTCTCCCCTGTTTTCTTATTTCCTTATCTCTCAGTACTAAGACAAGGAAATAGTTTGCAACACTCAGGTTTGAGTGTTGGGGTGAGTATTGTCATACTCACCTAGTTTGGACCTTCGTCTAGACCTCCTCGATCTTCTTCCTTTTCCAAAGTTATCATAGAAGCGATTGTCATTAGGATATGGCTCAGTATCTGAAAAACTTCTGGATGATTTCCTAGCTTCCTGAACCTGTTTTTCAAGGTCTTCATTGAGCTTAGTGTATCCTGATAGCATCTTGTCCAGATTTTTCAGGATTATCATCTCTTTGGAGGATCGAGGTTGATTGCTCTTTGAGTTCCCTCTCTTCGGAGTCTGCTTTTCAACAGAAACAGATGTCCTGTTCTCCGGTCTCTGAGGTTTTCTTCTAGAGTATGTAATAGCTCTACTATGATTTCCGCTCATAGGTGAGGACCCTCTCTTTATCTCATCCCTTGTTCCTAAGTAAGATTTTGAGAGTTCAGACACACTTTTCAACACATGGTTTAGAGTGTGCTGGAGTTGAGAAACTCGTGTATCCTCTTTTGGCTATTGCATTCAGACTGAAGGTGTCCTTTCTTTTTACAGAAACTACATGATTTCTCATGTTTCCTTTCAGTAGAACTCTTTTTGTGGGTACTGTTATCATTAGAATGATGAGGGGAATTGCTTGAAGATATCACCTTCGTTCCAACAGTTTTACCACGATGAGTTCTTGTATCTGATTGACTGTTTTCGGGTTTTTCAGATATTGATTTGAGCCGATCAATTTCTCCCGTTAACTCTTTAATCCTTTTACGAGCAATCATAAGTTCAGATTTTTCAGATTCTGTGCTGGTGGGGTTTTGGGGACTACCACTTTCCAGGGTTGAGTCGGCTGCATGACTTTTCCCTTTTAGTAGTGCAATCTCAGTGGTCAAGGACATAACCACGGATTCTTGTTCATTGACTTTATCCAAGAGGGAGTTAACCCTGACTTTTAGTCGTGAGATCTCAGAAGACTGAAATTTCATGAACTTGATGAGATCACTACTTTCCTTAGTTGCATCCCTTTCAATTTCTGAGTCAGAGTCATCTGTCAGATTGAAAGGGTAAGGATTATCACTCATACTGACAACCTGATTTGGTTGTTCTTCACAAGCTGGATTTGAACCAGTTGTATATGAGTGTAATGGAGTGGTGTCTTTTGGTGTAGTATTAGTACTAACATCCATAACTCACAAGCCTAGATAAACACAGACAGTTACGTCTTTACTGTGTTCACCCGCTCTGATACCAACTGAAAAATGAGGGGTACCAAAATACTACCAACTTTTCGTTTTGGCTCGTGAGTCTTATGGTTTAAGTCTGGACGATCTCAAAAATCAATATCCAAACTTATAACTGGAGTTGTTAGACCTCGACAAAGATTACTTTGGAGTCAACTTGACAGTTATGCAATAACGTACTACTTGGTGCTTTAATTATAAATCAGAGTTATAATGCGGAAAGTAAAAGCACACAAGACACCAGAGATTTTTTTAACGAGGAAACTGCCTTGCAGAAAAACCTCGGGACCTCGTCCAGTTTGAACACCGCCCAGGACAAACTGACTACAAACACTAGCCTACTATAAGACTTCGGTCTGGGATGTAGCAGAGACCAACTCAAGCCCTCCAAGCGAATTGGCTACTGTCGCCTTCCTTACGTCTCTAGATCCCCCACAGATCGTCACGCACTTGATTCCCCCAGCTGACTTCTTTTACAGGCCTAGGAGTTGCTTTGACCGCTGTCAAAGGCTTATGTCAGCAATACTGGCTTTTCAACCAAACTGTTGACGTATGGTGTAACTGTCCTCTATCAGTTTACCATACATAAGATGACTTCCTTCGGATTGTTAAATCCAGGTCATACGGAAATCTACTTCTTGAACCGGGGCTGACACGCAAACCAAGTAAGCAATGCCCAATTCGAATCTACCTCAGTTATACACGAAGAACCACTTAAGGAACTTGTATAACTGGAGCCAACTAGGTCTTACAACACCGAGTGCAGCCGTGCGTTGCTACCTTTCCAACCTTGTTGAGTAACGTATCAAAAAAAAAAAAGCCGTATATCAGAAGAGACGGACTTTAGAATAGACAAAAACGTGATCAGGTTACCAAGGTTACAGGTTGATCAGATTTCAACCAAAGATGGTTTCAATCTCCTACCTGTGCTTCCCAACTCTCAAGAGAAGTCTTTATAGTCGTAGGGAGTTCCCAGAGGAGCTGCAACCTATAGAGGATGACTATACCACAACAAGCATTCACCGAAGTGAAAAGAGTTTACGCTACCTTCCCTAAGGACCTTCACGTATGCTTGATGCTTGCGGTATTTGTCCGTAGACACCTCTATTTATAGCACTCAATAAGATAGGTTGCTTTGGAATAAAGCAATCAATTACTTGTCCCACAAGTTAGGGAAACCCTAAACTTGGCAACCAAGTAATAGAGATTAATCTCAATTGGAATTCTTTTTAGAGTTATCTGCCAAGTGTTTTGTTAGCTCAAAAACACTTCAAGATAGAAATCCAACAGACCAGAGATAATCTTATCTTATTGACTCATTGAGGATCGTTAGATGGAACACAAAAGATATTCTGTATAACCAAGTCCATCTAAGAGATAAAGGAGTTTTGCAATTTGACTCAGAGTGAAATTCTAGGAGAATATTCACTAAATCCGACACCAGGCAGAATGACCGACATTCAGGTTCGCGTACTGGTTCGCGAAATGTTCAGCCATTCGAACTCAGAAGAATTCCGAGTTTCTGGTTTGCGAACCGGTTCGGGAACCGTCCGCCTGTCAGATTTCGTAAAATCTGGATTCCGCTGGAAGTACTGGGCTGAGCCAGAACTTAGACGTGAGAACGTCCTCAGCTGTGATCCATGGACTCTTTGCTCAAGAGTACTCCTTTAGATTCATCCATATCCAACTAACAGTTTGCAAGCAAACCATTGTAATGGACACATGGCACCGAATCTGTCTCATACATTCTTGTACTCACAGTAATTTGTGGGATCAAATACTGGTCATGACACAAGGCCACGTTACACAAGAATA